>JAUESI010000002.1:9256331-9269003 GCA_032275145.1 Synergus laeviventris
GATAGGAGCAGACTGTGGTTGACAAGGAAATAGAAAGAGATAGACAGATATAGACAAGAGATAGAGAAGTGGGGATTTAAAGAGATAGGAAAGAAGTAATTGTGAGATTAACAAAGAGATATAAAGGGATAGAAGAGAAGCGTTAGATAGGAAGGAATAGAGAAGTGGGGATTGATAAAGATAAGAGCGAATTACCGTTGATCGGTAAGGAGATAGAAAGAGATAGAAAGGTATTATATAAAAGTGAGGATTTAAAAAAATTAGAGATATTTTGATTAGCAAGAGGAAAAGAGATAGACTGGAATAGGTCAGAGATTTTGGGTCCTACGTTCGTATTGAGTAGCAAATGTGCATAAACTCGTATATTTAAGTTTGTGACGAATCGGAAAAACAATGATATGTAATATGTATTCGGGAGAAGAAATCTTGTAGAAATCGTTTCTTTGGAGTGTCCGTCAATTTCGAACCGGTTTCGAGTCATGTTCGAGAATTTACATTACACGACGTAGAGCTGCACGTAACCCCAGCTGTGCTTGGGTAAAGTCACGATTAAACCAGAATATTTTAGCCAATCTTAAGGTCTGTGTGTCTAGCAGAAAAGAGAAAGATTACTCCTGTAACTAATAGCGTAACGAGAGGATGCACTTAGAGTTGGAGTAACTTACAATTAGACATGGATACTGTATAGTCACAAACTCCTAACTCTTCTAGGCATATATTGCAACTTCAACCACATGTTCTTGATATCAGAGTCTTTGAGTTTATTCTCCATTTCATTCAAAACTAATCCTTTAATGTACACATTTGTTTTAAAGACATCGCATTAGGCTAAGTACAGTAAAATATAAGTTTGAATCTCTTTATTACATAAATATTTTTCAATTCCTACAACTGATCCTTTCTCAATGTGAACAGGTAAGAACTGTGCTGGAAGTAAAGAGATAGAAAAAGATAGAACTTTTTCTAACATATACTGAAATCATCACCCTGGCTTGAAATTTATATCTCTTTCTATCCCTAAGTACTTAGGAGCTTATATGTGGTAAAACCCAACGTTCTATCCATTGTTTATCCAACTCTATCTTTTTCGATCTATTTGTTAATATCTATAACCTATATCTGCAATTTTTTCATTTATCTTTCATCTATCCACCTCTATAAGTTGTTATAATTACTAACCTATCTAGTTTATATTTCCTTCCGCTAATATGGTTCAAATCCTTTATTTTCTAATCGGCTCTTCTCTATCTCATAGATGTATTTTATTTACTCATTTAAAAATAAATTGAAGAAATATGAGTGGCTATACGCCTCCCACATGTCCTCAAAATTGCACATAATTAATTTTTAAAACGAAATAATTGAACCGAAATGAGACAGACAACGACGGATTTGAATGTTTAGAAATAGGCTGTGGGACAAAAATCAGGGGATTAAAACAGATAGCAGTGAATTTTTATTGACAAGGAGATAGAAAGGGATAGACAAGAATAGGCGAGAGGTAGGAAGGAATGAGGAACTAGGGATTGAAAGAGAAAGGCTTGGATGTGAATTGACATGAAGATCGGAAGGGACAGAGAATTAAAGATTGAAAGAGAAATCGAAGCGAGTTCTGATTGACAAGGAGATAGAAAGGAATAGACAAGAACCGTCGAGAGATGTTAAGGAATGGAGAAGTGGAGATTGAAAGAAATAGGAACGAACTTATTGTGAGATTAACAAGGATAGAAAAGAATAGAAAAGAGTAGGCGAGATATAGGAAGGCATAGAGGAGTGGGGATTGAAAGAAATAGGAGTGAATTGAATTCGACAAGGATATAGAAAGGTATAGACGAGAATAAATAGATGATAAATAGGAAGAAATAGAGAAGAAGAGATTAAAAGACATAGGAGTGAATTGATAGACAAGAGATAGAGAAGTAGGGATTGAAAGAGATAGGAGCATTTTTAATTCAGATGGAGATAAAAAGAAATAGGTTGGGATAGACAAGAGATAAAAAGAGATAGAAAAGAGGGGATACAAAGAGATAGGTATGGATGATTGATATTAAATAAATTATAAATATTTATATATATATATATATAAAACATATATATATTATATATTATATATATATATATATATGTATAAAACTCAACTTTTTTTTATGGAATTTTAAGGAGTTTCAAGTAATTTTAAAACATTCCATGAGATTTACCAAGAAATTCCTATTGCGTAAAATATTTCATATGATTTGTACAGACTGTAAATATTTATATTTTTTTTGTATATATATATATATATATATTATATATATTTTATATAAATTTAATTTTAATCTATAATATATAATATATAGATAAACAATATTTATCCCTTTCTATCTTATTTTAGAGATAGAAGGATATAGAAAGGGATAGAATTTCTATCTCTTTACTTCTAGCACCGAAGTTACACTGTAAACAATTTCGGGAAATTTCCCTACCATTTCTTAGAGAATATTTTACATTCTTGGCTGGGAAAATGATTTCCCCGGATATTTTACGGAATTTTCCTAGAAAAATTTGGAAATTTAATAAAAACTTTGGAAAAATTCCCTCAAATTTTGGAAATTGAACAATATACTTTCAATTTTTTAGTAAATTATCCTAAATTTCAAAAGTTTTTGCGAAATTTTAAGGAATTAAAAATTTTTTAAATAAAATTTTAAGGAGTTTCTAGTAATTTTAAGAAATTTAATGATATTTTTAGGACATTTAGAGATTTTGACAGATTTTTAAGGGATGTTAACGAACTTTTAGTGATTTTAAAGTTCCTTACGGAACTTCAAGCGACTTAAAAAGATTTTGCGAAATTTTAAGGGATCTAAAAATGTTTAAGATATTTCATTGAATAGTGTTACTAATTCATTTAGTTTATCTTTCTTACTAATGGAATTAGTAACTTTTTACTAATTAGTTGTAAACGACTTGGCACCATTTGAATTAGTAAGAAACTACTATTAATTAGTAAAATTTAACTAATTCGGATTGAGAAAGTAAATCTTTGTGATTCATTAAAAAATGTCTACAACATATGAGCTGTTCTCTCGAAGAACCACCTAATTCGAAAAATGTCGCTTTGAGATAATTGCATGATTTTAAGATTGTATAGTGTTTAATGAGCTGTTATTTTTATTTTAGCGTACTTTATTATGTCGGAAAAAATTAAACATTAAATATTAGTAGTATTAACGTAGGATAAAATGATAGTATTTCAATAATTTTATTAAAAATGATTGTTCATTATTAAAATTACATTTATTTAAATAATATTTTTATAAAATATTATATATATAATATATATATATATATACAAAAAAATATTTAATCATATTTCTGTTATCTGATGTGAAATAGAACATCAGAAGAAGACAGAAGACCTTTTTTTTATTATCGCTAATACCAATACCATTTCTAAACCTAACTGGAGCAATTTGAGGGTAAGGGTAGGAGTTTCTCATAGACTTGGGAAAAAGTAAAAGCGAATCGTATTACAGGACTGATCTACTATAATATTGTTATTGATCGCGGTTAGTTTTTTCTCACTCGAGCGAAACACTTCAACTCGACAAACGAGGGACTTATAGAAAGTTACATTACCTATGTTATCTACACTGGACTCGACTGTAATTGGCTATTCTATTAGTTACCTTGCCGCTTATATCAATCTAGAGTAAACTCAGAAACATCCATCAATTCAAGATGATAATATCTTTACTCTGAGATAAATTCAATATGATGAAAATTCTAGAATCATATTGCGCAAAAAAGATTCATTTTTATCTACGATAATTATTAATGTATATTTTCCTATGTTTTGAAGATTGGAACGTAAATTTAAAAGGGGTTGCAAAAAATTTTAAGTAATTTAAAAGGGTTTCATAGAATTTTATGGGATTTGATGGAACTTTATGGAATCTCCTGGATTAATGAAATTTCAATGGATTTTAAGTGATTATAAATGATTTAATGGTATTTGAAATATTGTTTATAAATATACCTAAATTAAATTATTTACATATGTAAATTTGAATATACATCACACAATAAATTATATATCTAACTACTAATAGCTGTGAAGTTGTTTCAACTTTTGTGCTCATTCAATGAGCAATTTGATTCCTGGTAGCAAACATGATTTGCTTCCTCATAGAGGAAGCATTAAGTAATTAATAGACTTTTTCATTTAAAAATAAATATTTATTTAACTCCACTTAATGTAAATAACCATTTTCCCTGTTGAACAGGTTATATTTAATACATCTTCCAATTCCCCCTTTTGCTTTCTGACATCAGCTTTGAATTTTGATAATTTAAAAACTTAGAGATGAAAACGAAATTTTTTTTAAATTACAAAGAACCATATCAATTAAATGGCCATATCAAAGCTTCCTGTATGAGGAAGCAAAATTTTATAAAAAAATGTCTAGGAGTGGCAAACTGCGATTTGAATAAAAATAGACCTAAATATATGATCGTATATGTTTTAGGATAAGAATGTCGTTTTGAACAAACGATTTTAGTACACCTGAACAAGAGTCCCAGATTAATTTTTACTCTATTAAGCAATGCAATCAAAATCAGAACAGCCCTGAAAATGATGAGATTCTGCAACACTTGGTTGTGTCACAATCGAGATAATTTAATTCCTCTTTTCTTTATAGTGAATTCCAATTCTAGTGGTATCAGAGCGGGGTCGTTTGAAAAAATTGTAAGTCAGAGCCGCACATAAATATAGTATGCCAGGGCAAATTGAAGCATGAATTGAAACAAGAACATCAGTTTGATCAAAGACATCGCCGCTTTACTATAGACTACTCATTCAGTCTAGAAGCACAATCGTTTTTCCAAATTGATTGCGTTGCTTCTATTCTGAAGTATCAAACTCAAATACAAAAGAATAAGAATGCTGTTTGATTAATGAATTGGAGATCGAATTTCAATTGGATTATAATCCATAGGGTTGGAAATGTATTCAAATGACGTTTGTATAATGAATTTCGGACTTGTTGCAATAAAATGAAATGAGTAACATGTATTTCTTATAATTAAATTTTGTTTATCTTTGTAGACACATCACAGACGCAGGAACCATTATGTCTTCAGCGCCTTCTCCAGAATTGGGAATTGGTGTCAGGCAAAATAATGCACTAGTAACTGGAGAATTAAGCGTCAGTCCTGGAACGCCTCTTCAAATGGAAATTTATCTGCAACCTGCATCAGCTCCAACGTATGGTCTTCTGGTAACTCATATGACAGTTACTGACAAGGTGGAAAAATCGAACCAGGAAGAAGCAATCATTTTCAATGGGTAGGTAGTAGGATGGGTCGAATTTCAAATTCAAAATGATTATAGTCAATTGTCATAGTGTGGTACAATAATATTGCTACACTACTTTGTAATTGGTAATTGTGCCATGCCCGTCCTCAAGACAATACTCTGGATTAGCATCTTCATCGAGTTAGCCCTCAATAAGTGTTCACCAACCTCTTCTGTAGAGACCTATACAGTTTACGGTGGGTTTCAAACCACTAAAGCTTCAATAAAGTACTTGGAAAAACTTTTCTCTGCTCTTGCGTCTGAATGAGATGAGAATAGTTGAAGTATAGCGAATGGCTATTGGGTGATGGCATTCTGCCATCTTAGTTTCCTTTCAGAGTTTTGTCCCGGAAAACTCTGAAAATTTCAATGATAGAATTGGTCGAATCTACCATTCGAAATGCAAGAAGACTGTCTTCCAGAATTGATCAGAGTTGAGTTTGCAAAAGACTCAGCTCGAGTTGAAAAAGTTGATTACTCAGTCCACCCTTTAAGATAAAAATATGTTAGTTTAAAACCTTTTCAATGTTTCATAAATCTTTATAAATATATTGAAATCTTCTTAAATCTCGAGCAATATTCAGTTAAACAAAATTCCAGTTAATAATATAAATCTTAAATTGCACAACTCACCACTTGATTTTAATTTCCAGCTGCTCGGTAGACCCATACCTCTTCGAGAACTTCCAGACAATCAACGGCGACTTCCTACAGGCAAAGTTCCGCGCTTTCAAATTTCCCGACAGCAACTATGTTCAATTCCGGGGTACCGTTAACGTCTGTCTGGACAAATGTGATGGGGTAAGAAACCATTTGCATCTTCTGAACTCATCAATATTCACCAACGTCCTTCTGCTGTGTTTTTTACTTTACGTGTCTGACTCTAACTTCCTGCACGGGGGTCATAAACGAGTTTTTCAACTTCTAAAAATGCCTTTCAAGAAAAATGAAAATTTCCCTTCTTTTGTAGATCGAGTGCAGTAATGGCCAAATCGGATATGGTAGGAAGAAGCGGGCCATTATATCATCCAATAAAAACCAGAACCAGCTCTACGAAGTGACTATGTCCACCTTCATGAAGGTGGATAACGTCGAATCAGACTTGGCGGAATTCTCGGAATTCATTCGTAAGGGAAAAAGCAACAGGACAAAAGAGCAACCAGTGATTACTGAAGAGGTTAGAGAAAAATTCCAGTACAAGGTTTCAGAAGCGGCAACTAATGGTTCCAGTAACGATAAACTCGTGAATTTCTTTGTTGTCCTCCTCTGCCTTTCCACCGTTTTATTTAAATAGAAATAATCGTCGAATTTAAAAAAAAAATAGCTGTAAGTAGGACGTTTCTTCAAGAATATTCAAATTCCACCAGGATTTGCTGTAGAAGCAAAACCATTAGTTACTGCCGAATTTCTCTTTTCCTTCAAATTAAATTAATCCAGCAAATTCTTCTTTTCAGAACGCTTAGTATTTGCATCTCTACCACCACAACTTTTACTTTTACTTTGGTAAAAGTGATTCCAAATTTTTCAAACTAGGAGCGTCCTACGAAATTAAGCCTCTTATGTGATACTAAAACTTTAAAACCCGACAGCTTTTTAACGAGTCATTTTCCGCTGTGTTCAGGAAAATAACTCGAAGAGTTCACCACTTCATGACCTCCAATGTTCCCTTCTACACCCTCATTCGAAATACTCAGGGTGGCTGCAAAATTTCAATGGATTTAAGGGAGTTTAGAATTTTTTTTAAGTATTTGAGAAATTCTAAGGGATTAAATGATTTCTAGAAGTTCTAAGCGATTTCAACAGATGTTTTGGATTTACCATTACTTTAAGAGATTTTAAAGGATTTAAAAGAAATTTCATTTAACTTTTAATTTTAATCATTATGAGATAATAATGATTCTCACAGATTTTAGGGGATTTCAACAAATTTTAATTGATGTCAATCAAATTCAAGGGATTTAACAAAATTTTCTAGATATTAAGGTATTTCAAAAAACTTAAAAATACTTAAATATATGTAAACATTTTAAAAACTTTACATACATTTATTTTAAATCTCTTCCAGTTTCTAAAAATCTTCTGAAATCCTTGACATTCCTTAAAATCCTATGAAATGACGTGAACTCCCTTACAATTCCTAAAAAAATGTTAACCTACCGAAATCTCTTTAAAGTCCAAAATATCTTTTGAAATCCCCTAAAAATTGAAAAAAAATTTAATTCCTTGCCTTTTCTCTAACTTAACGGGAAACTTGACTTGCGGCCACTTTGAATACTTTAGGCGAAAATTGGTCTATGCGAGTGGCGAAAGCCTAGTCGTAATATCAGGCGACTTAAGTAGGATAATTTAGCTATAATCTAATAGCTATAATTTAATTGATGTAATTTTATAATGCCCTTAAGACGTAACTCAATCGATAGCAAATTAACATGTAAAAATAACTCGAAGTAAACCGTCAAAAGCAGCGCCGAAAATCGCTCAATTACATTTGTAATCTAACGTTAATCGCAATATCATTGTAATTGTATATATTTTAATCTCGCTTAGTTATTTAAACTAGACTAATTACTCGCCTAGAAATAACGCTGCTTGAAATTTGGATGGAGACTGAGTGTAATTCAATCGGTAGGAATTAGATTTTTACACTTCAAAACTTTCTACATCCCTTTTTTAACCAGCAGACGCAAAAGTTTACTTTTCAACTCGAAAGAACACCAACAGGCTGGCGACTTGAATGGGAAATGATCGGAAATTTTATTTAAAAACCAGGAGTTTACTTCTCAGCTTCTGATCGCAGTAAAATTCAACTTTTCTTTCTATTAAAAATTATCTGTAATTTATGACAAAAAGTAGTTTTATTTTTCTCATTATAAAAAAACATTTTGCAATTTTTTGCTCTATACAGGATGTTTAGAATTTGAGATCGTCCCCCGAATCGCCACCCTGACCAACGATATCTCGTTAACATTTAGATCCTAATCTTAAGTTAAAGGAAAAAGAAATTTTGTTTCGGTAATAAAATGTATATTTTTGGAATGTTCAATTTCGAGTATAAAAATAAAAATCTTTGGCAGACTTGTAACAAATATCGCACTTACAATGTGCATAAAACAACAATATATTTAAGTTATAAAAATTAATCTTTGAAGAGGTTTAAGAGTTATTTACATCCTGAAAATACCAAATTTAGTGTCTGGTATTGGCGCGTTGAGAACAGCAGAAAGGCTCAAAGCTAGAACAGTTCTCGTGTCAATCGGGTCAATAATTCCATCGTCCCACAATCTGTAAAAAATAAAATTATTCACTCTAATGTTAGGCTTTACAAATTATTTTGTGTTAAAATAATACAGGTACTGTATTCAATTTAATTTAAAAAGATTTTAAAAAGATAGTTAAATTTTCAATCAGGCAGATGAATTTTTCACTAAATACTTAAATTTTCAACTTCGTCGAAAAAAAGTTGAATTTTCAACTAAAAATTTTATATTTTTAAACACAAAATGTTAATTTTCTACGGAATAGCTCAATTATCATTCAGAAAGATAAATTTTCAAGATAATCTTTCTATCTACCTTGCACTTGAGTAATAAGGACTGCTTTCCTCTTCGAATTGCCTTATTATTGGATTTTTCAGAGCATCCTCTTCTTCCTTTGCCATCTACAAAAAACGAAAAGTGAAACATTTGGGAATACTTGTTTTCTTAAACTAATACATTTAATTCATTTTCAGCTCATTTTAAGTAATAAAACCAGAATTTGCACTATTTTTCGACCACCAAATTCCTAACTATTTACCGGTTCCATTTAACCTCTCTGTTATTTCCTAGTCATTAGTTGTGTTGAAGTTTCAGATTACAAAATATTTGAAGTCGTTCTAAGGAATTTTGAGCGTTATCATAACATTTCAAAAATTATAAAAGGATTTCAAAAAAATCATATGGTGCTTTTAACGAATTTCAAGGGATAAAAAGACTTTAAAGGACTTAAAAACATTTTAGGGAGTGCTAAGAGATTTGATTGGTTTTAGCTATTTAAAAAATGTTGTTCAAGGATTCCACAAGATTTCAATAAATTTTAACTGACTTCAACGAATTTGAAGAGATTTCAAAAGATTTCAAGTGATTTAAAAATATTTCAAAGGATTTTAAAGCAATTACAAAAGATTTAAAATAATTTCGAGTAATTTTGAGGGGTTTCATTTGATTTCCTCTACATTAAAATTAATTACTTATATTAAATCACTTAAAAGTTCCTAAAATCCTTTGGAATTCCTTAAAGTAACTTAAAATCTGATGAAATCTTATAAGATGTCTTGAAAACTTATGCAATCTTGTGAAATCTCTGGAACATCCTTTTAATAAATCTTTCAAACTCTTTTTAAAATCCCTTGAAATCTTCTGAAACTCGTTGAAAATCTTTAAAATGCTTAAAATATCTTGAAATCTCTTAAAACCCCAGGGAAGGCTGAGTAAATTACTGATAGTAAATAAATAAAAATAAAATACTGTTCGAAACTTTTTTTGATATTCTAAATCCAATAAATGTATAAATAAAAAATAAGAAATTGGCGTCAAACTAGACGTCTAAAACTTCCAACTCAGTCGGTTAATAAACACTAGGGCGTATCGAAAAAAAAAGTTGTTTCGCGAAGTTCTAATAGCAATGAAAACTATAGCTAAAAATAAAAAAACGAAGCAGCAGTTCATCAAATTGGAAGAGCAAAAATTTTTTTCTTGAGATTTCAATTATCAATAAAAATAGTTCAAAGCAATTCGATTTATACATGTTCAGCGCGATGATGCCATTAAAATATGTTTTACCCTCCCTAATTGACTTTGAAGTTTCAGAAATTGAAAAAAAGTCGACTTTTTCGCTTTTTCCTTAGATTCGTGGTAAGTTTCAGGGCTAATTGACCACATAATGTGTGATATATTATGTTAGTGAGAATGTATTTGCAATATGTGACAACAATAATATATAAGGAACGTTGACATTAAAATCATTTTTATTGACTTTGAATTCCAAAGAAATATTAAAAAGTGATATAAAGCTCTTTATTTGACAATAAAATTAATTTTCGGTACATAAATTATCAAAAAAAAAAATTGGAAGCAAGTAGATTTGTATCTACATAGCAAAAAATTATTCAAATTTTTTGTACTCTACCTAAATGACATTGATATTTTTAAATTTCAACGTCACTTAGGAAGGGTAAAAATATTTGAATGGAATTATCGTTATAAAGGTATAACTTTCTTTGAACTATTTTTATTGATAATTGAATTCCTAAAAAAAATTGAAATTTTTTTTTTGTGCAACTTTAGGGGACTGTTTGTGACTCCCCAAATAAAGTTTTCATTGCTATTAGAACGTCGCGCAAACAACTTTTTTTTCGATACGCCCTAATAGACACTCTGTAAACTATATTGTCAAAACTTTACCTCTTTTCCCCCCCTCATCCTCTGATCTCGTGTGATTTGGGCCATAACTCCCGCGGCTTGTTCACCACCCATCACTGCAATCTTCGCATTTGGCCAGCAGTACAAAAATCTCGGCGAAAATGCCCTTCCGCACATTCCGTAATTTCCAGCTCCATACGATCCACCAATGATGACCGTAATTTTTGGAACTTGAGCGCATGCAACTGCAGTTACCATTTTCGCTCCATTCTTCGCGATGCCTCCAGCCTCCGCATCTCTTCCCACCATAAAACCTACGGAATTCCCCGAATAGCGTAAACTCGTTTAGAAAAAATAAAAATCTAGTGAAAAAGTTTATTTTAAGCTTACCTGTTATATTCTGCAAGAAGACAAGAGGAATCTTCCTTTGAGCACAAAGCTGCACGAAATGAGCGCCTTTAAGTGCACTCTCCGAAAAGAGGACACCATTATTAGCGACGATTCCCACAGAATAGCCGTGAATTCTCGCGAATCCGGTGACCAAAGTTTCTCCATACTGACTCTTGAACTCGTGGAATTCGGAGCCATCGACGATCCGTGCAATTATCTCCTTCACGTCGAAAGGTCGTTTCAAGTTCGCACCTACGATGCCGTAAATATCTTCCACATCGTGCAATGGCAGCTCTATAGCTCGTTCCAAATTCAGATCCACTTTTTTGCTGTGATTTAGGCCCTTGATTATGCGACGGGTTAGGTGAAGGGCGTGAGTGTCATCCACGGCCAAGTGATCAGTTACTCCGGAGATCCTAGCGGAAATTAAATTGCATAATTATAAGGGAAATTCAAAATGTTGTAGTTTTCGGAGATATATGCAGCCATCTATATATTCATCCATTCTTCTATCCATATGGATGGTATATCCGTCCATCAATCGTTGCTGCCAGAAGTAACTGAATTATGAATTCCACCAAGTATTGGAATAGATGAAAAAAGCTTTACATATCGAGACAAAATTCGAACAGAAATAGTTCGCAAGGCTCTGTTTTAACGTGAAAAGTGTCTCTCTTAAACTCCCAATACCTTAGCAGGCCATGGCGAATGAAACCTTAAATTGAGTTGCCAGTGTATTAAAAAAATTATTTGAATCCAAAAATTTTAAAATAGACTTGCCCACCATACTGGATACAGCATTTGGAATGAAAAATTTTTTACTTCAGATTCATAATCAAAGACCTCGAAAACCCGCATAATCATTGCACGGATAAAACGTTAACCCCTTTTATAAAGAGTTGTTATTTAAGCATTAACCGACCTTTAAAAGATTTTTTTTTAAATCAAAAATGATAATTGTTTCGACAAACAACCTCTTTAGCTCAATAAAATGTATGGTTTGTCGTACCGACAATGGAGATCAGCGCCACCCAAATCCTCTGCTGAAACTTCTTCACCAGTAGCAGCCTTGACGAGAGGAGGACCAGCGAGGAAAATCGTGCCCTGATTTTTGACGATTACCGTCTCGTCAGACACTGCGGGGACATAAGCTCCACCTGCAATAAAATCAAATATTGTCAAATGAAAATAAAATATGTCATTAAATATTAAAATAACGTCTTACTCCCAAACACTTTGTCTGAATTATCTGTTTCTCAGTTTTTCAGGAATAAGTAATTCTCTACTTACTTATTTCCTCCTTTATTTGAAAAGCCAAATAACTGCTAACAACTTATAGACTTTTAGGCCAACGAATATTCATAAGCTGGACCAACCACGTTAATTATGAAAATTGACGTAATATTTTCATCAAACGATGATTTCTTTTAAAAAAATTGAAAAAAGAATATTTTTTAATATAATGTTATTATTATTATTATACGGGCGGCTACTAAAAACGCCAAAGCACTGCGGTAAAACCTATTGTACTATGCCCACTAT
>JAUESI010000002.1:9272143-9283878 GCA_032275145.1 Synergus laeviventris
CTCTGATCGAAGCTGATCTTGCAGAGAAACAAAATGTCGGTAAGGTAGGAATCGAATAACTAATACATGGCCTTAAATAACAGGACATTTTTTAAAAGAATGAATCAAACAAGGAAAATAAGAGAATTAATTGTTTTTTTTTGGCAGGCAGCTCAGGAAGAATCGATCTAATGAATCTAATTTTAACATTTTAAATACTATCTAGTTGGAATTCTCTATACAGGTGACAGCACGCTTGCTCCGCGCATGCGCAGTCAGTAATTTTCGATGAAACAAAGAGAGCAGCAGAAACTGCAATCAAAAAAACTCCGGACTCCGGAGAAGGAATTTTGACAGTTCAAGGAGCTCGGATTGTTTTCTATTTAATTAACAATAATCTCGTTATTATCATCACCTCAGAAACTAATTAAAAAAATCACAAAAATGCCGGACATATCGACGATAACACACTATCCTTTAAAGGTAAATAATTTAATTATTTATTTTCTATTCAAGGACTGCATTGATCATATTTATTTCAATTACTGTAATTATGTACATTATCTGCATACATATATGGATTATATTAGTCATCACTGATGCGCAATATCCATTTTGCTCATCTCAATTTTCTCATTTTTAGTTCTTATCAAATATATTAGTCTTGATTTTCTACTTTGTCCATATTATATTGTTTCAGTCTACAAAATTGAAGCGCATTTTTTTGTGTAACTTATAAAATTAAATTAGAGCAATTGTAAATACAAAGGCACTTTGCATTTTTAGAAATATAATTTTTTAGGTTATGTTGTTGGATTTTTAAAATATTTTATTCATTCTTTATTACAATTCGTGTTTAGAAACTGTAAAAGAATCAATGTATTGTAAAAACTGACAATAAAGAATTCATATATTATCTAAAATCAGTGAGGTTCTATTTTTAGAATCTTAGAATTTTCTTTATAAAAAAATACAAAATTTAAAAACTACGTGAAATATAACGAACACATTTATTTAATTAATTCATCTTCATGTGTTTATTTTTTTATTTAAATGTAGTTTCTACACCGGTATAAATATTATATTTATTTTTCTTTTTGAATCTAGTAGTTCTATCTATTCTCTTTTTAAAGCCACAAGAAAATTTGAAAAATTCTTAAGATTTACAAAATGGCAATAGTTTTTCTGAAAACTTTCTGGATAATAATCGTTTTTTTCCATATTATATCACCAATATAATTTTATCGAGTAAACAAGTTAAGGGAATGTGAAATGTGAGGAAATATGATACTTTGTTGTTCAACCAGTAACTGATATTATCTCGATGTTGTGTGATACCTTTACTCTGTAAAATAAAATCCAAAAAGTTCTAAAGATAACTTATTAAAATAGTCTTTTCTCATTTCTTTATATTTCTGTACGTTTTTTATTTTACTTCGTAATATAAAAATATATTACCTGAATTTTATAAATGTAATTTTTAATTTTCAGATAATTTTTGCTATCCACTTCTTCCTCGTCTCATGGTAGGAGTTTAATTTTATTAGATTTATGAAATAAGTTTGAGAATCTTTGATTTTATATTCTTTTAATTCAATATTATTTCTATTATAGTTAGTAACAGTTAGTAGTCTTGTACATTTTTTATACTTCAAAATAAAGGAATTACTTAAGTACTGAGGTATTTTTTATTTCATATGTAAAATTTTTAAGTTTTCAAAAATTGAATTTTCAAACATCGGGCTTCAAATGTCCAATTTCTAATAAAATACTATCGGAATTTATCAATTTTGTTTTAAAGATTTTAATAGAAAATTTATTGATTAAATTGAAACTTTTAATATGTACTAAAAAGTTTAACATATATTTATAACTAAACCATTTTGTAACTATCCAAAAATAGCGAATACACAAATAGTCGAAAGATAAAAATATCAAATTATAAAAATAAACGAATTATTAAATTTCCAAAATTTAAATTTTCCAAATTATAAATTTATCGAAACTCATTTTTATTAAAAAAATAATTGATGAATTTATTTAGTTCAGGGCGATTAAAAAGTTAAGCATTAAATATTCTAAAACTGTGAAATAACAGAAAAATAAAATATACTAAGAAAAAATTACTTTTTTTGTGACAAATATGTACTAATTATTAAAAATAATTTTTTTAACATATTAATTAAAAATAATGTTTTCCTAGGGGTATTCAAGGACAATGGGTTCCACGTTCGATGATGATGTACAACCTTCTATTTTTCATGTGTCTTCTTTGGGCCATTCACAACATCGAAACCGATGAACCCCTTCAATTCGTAAGTATAAAGAAGTATGAAAGTGCAAAACCGATACTGGAAAATTGCCGGAAAAAAAATTAATAAAAAAAACTAATTTCATTCATCCCTATTAAATTATTATTTGAACTAGCATATTCTCGCATTTGTTTTAATGTGAGAGTTCTTTGGGGTTTATTGTAAATGCAAGTTACCCCGATTTGATATAAATAAAATAAAAAGGCAATTTACTTAAGCGATTTCAAGAGATTTTATAGGATTTCTTTTCATTTTCAGAAATTTTAAGGTATTTTAAAAGACGACCCTTCAAATTGGCAAAAATTGCTCTGAAAACAAATTCTCCTCATTGTGAAGTTTATTTCTTATTTTTTTCAATATAATCCGGATTTTCCTCCAAAAATAAAATTAAAATTAAAAAATTTGAAGAATACTTCGTAAAATATTCTCAAAATCTAACACGAATTTTTTCTTTCAGGCGCTGTTCATAAACGTTGCGTCCATTATATTTGATGGAATCGCCCTTATTGTGTACTTTCCTCATGGTGAGTGAAAGAAAAATAATCTGTGACTAATATTTGGTGGAAGAGTTTCACAAATTTGTTTATTAACCTGCCCATGCAGAAGATGTATCTGTCTGATCGAACCAACTTCTAGGCACATATGAAAAGTTCTGCGCAGTGGGTATTATCTTCAACACGTGTGCACGTGTTATTTCCACTATGTTCCTTATACGAATTGGTCGCTCAAGAGGTGGATCTCTGGCCATGATGTTTCCCTCGAATACTTCCATGGGTGAATTTTTTATTTTTCTCATTATTTTTATACAATTTATATAAATATAAAACTTTAGGAAATTTCTAGGGAATTGAAAAATAATCAAAAGTTTTGAAAGTATGTTAAGCATATCCAAGGGATTTTAAAAGCTTTTAATTAGATTTCAAAGATACTAAGAAAATTGAGAATAATAGCACAGAGTTCAAGAGATATAACAATTTTGAATAGATTTCAGAATTTAAAATATATTTAAAATTTTTGAAAGGATTTTAAAGTTTCAGATGATTTAAAAAAATATTTAATTTTGTGGTATTTCAAAATATTTCAAAAATTTTTCAAAAGATTTCATTAGAATATATGTATTTGTTACAATGGAGTTTTGAATAGTTAAAGATTTTAAAAAATTACAATGGAAGTCCAAAAATTTTAAGTATCTCATGAAATTCAAAATATTTCTGTAGATTTTTAAATTCACAATTCAAAGAATTAAACGAATTTTAACAAAGTTCAAAATAATTCGTATAAATAACAAAATTAAGGGAATTTTAAGAGATATTCGAATTTAAGAGGATTTCGAATTTATTATTTGGGTTTTATAATGTATCCAAGTGGCGCGCCAAGTCTTTTTTATTGTTTTTACGCTTTAATTATTATTTTTTAAAGCCAATGTTTTCCTTAATCTTATTTAAATTAATCTTGAAAATTGATTTTCCAGGATATGGACGGCAGGAGTATGAAGACATATCACACCCGATTCCACAGAATTCCGACTTCGTTGGAATTTAAAAAAATGGAGCTAAAGAGTGGAAATCGTCAGTGGCGAATGTACAGTTTTACTGGAAGAAAGGCAAAGAACGAGAAATATATTTTAACCTTTTGAAAAGGACCTTAACCGATTCAGAATTACGATCTGAAATATTTTTACAAAGCAAGAAAAGATTAGTCTTATATATCAAAGATATTTATCAACAGAGGCCTATTTGCTATGCAAACTAGTCTTTATTTAATTTAGTCTCGTCACTGAAAAAAGAGTCATGTAAAGAGTAAATTTAATTCTTCACTGCAAAATAGCCATAACTTCAAATAACTGTTTTCAAGGCACTGTTTCTCAAAAAGTAAGTCATATATTAGAGATACTTTTTTTCTCTTAGAAGTCGAGATAAAAATATTTTAAGCATAAAAAGGCATTTTATCTAATTGTAAGCTTAATAGATTTAACACTGCTTTATTTTTAATACAGTGTGCCTGTACTGATTTTAGAATTTAATCAATTTAATTTATTGATTGCTTACCAAGCGAGAGTTAAAAATATTATAGAATTTTCGGAACTACTGAAAAATCCCGACAAATTAATTGCCGAACTATAAAATTCCCAACATTATAAAATTAAAGATACCAGAAAATTATCAATATTATAATATTCCCGCTACTGTAAAAGTTAAAATAAAATTTCTGATTAAATTAATTAGTAATTAACATTATAACTCAACATATACATTTTTTAAAGTTATTTATGAAATTATTATTTAAATTATTAAATTATTTTTTATGTTATTTTCTATCTTCCAATGGGGGGGATTTTCTAGTGTCGCGAATTTTATGTTTCGGGATCTTTCAGAATTTTTAAATCGTCCCGCATTATCATTGAAATCTAGATTTCAGATATACCTATGTTCACAAGCAGAAACAATATTCAATATTACAAATGTACGTATTCTTATACGTCGAATCATGTATTGTCAGAGTATTGTCATTGCTGGAATTTTTATTTGATTTTCGAAAAGATTTTTTAATCAGTTAATGTTGTATATAATAAACATTCTGTTTGCGAGTATAATAAAACTAATGTAAAATCTTTGACTGATCTTTATTATTTTACAAGATAGCTACATTACATTTCAGATTGTTAAATCATTTTACAGATGATGTGCATTTGACTTTTGGTAATTCTGGCTTGACAAATTAAAGCTAGATTTTCCAGGGAAAAAGAAATGATTGAACGATTGTATTTAAAATATTATTAAATTGTTCAAAATTTGAAGAATTAAAGAAATAGAGCCAGCATTGGTTGTTCGTTACTCTTTATTGTAGAAGCAACATTTATTTTCAATTACATGAAGTTGTTGGGTTGCAATTATTCTTAATTAAAAATAACAATTTTTTTACACACTTCTTAAAAATCATTGTTAAGACGAGAGTTTATGTAATAAATTTTAAATTCA
This sequence comes from Synergus laeviventris, assembly GCA_032275145.1. Classification (NCBI taxonomy): domain Eukaryota; kingdom Metazoa; phylum Arthropoda; class Insecta; order Hymenoptera; family Cynipidae; genus Synergus; species Synergus laeviventris. The sequence goes on from JAUESI010000002.1 coordinate 9,277,413, forward strand.
AATAGTCATTCAATATTTATTGTTTCTTATTTTTGTTGGCAGATTTCCCGATCAGCTTTTGGCTTTCGATAACCCATTCGTAGTTTTCACGTTCAGCCAAGTTTATAAATACAAATGCATTATAATGCTCTACTATAACTGTAGGCCAAGACATCACAGCAATTAGGCGATCCTTGACAACTAAAGGAGCACCGAGATCTCCATAGCATTTTCCTAGACCTGCACGTGAAACATAATCAGTGCAAATTGATGTATTTGAAACTGCTTGAGCGTCTCTACCAGAAAATTTTTTTAGACACGTCGGTCCATATTTTATGAGCACATTTTCGGAGTTGAAATCTCTAGTGTGTCCTTTTCTGAAATAGAGAAAATAAGCATAGTTTGTTACAAATTCCACAAGAAAATTTAAAATACCTTGAAATCCTTTGAAGACTCTAAACTTTCTTAAAAATCTCTTTAAATTTCAGGAAATCCTCTAAAATTCCTCAAAGTCTTCCAAAAATATCTAAAAAAAAATCTTGTAAAATTCTATGAGAAACTTTAAATTCCTTAAAATACGTCCAAATCTCTTAAAATGATTCAAAACCTGTTGAAATTACTTAAAATTCTTTAAAACCACGTGATCCCACATTGTCCATACGCCCTTCATGACCCCCCTCGACCTCTTAACGCCCATGACCATATGATCCCCATTGAATATAAGCCCTTGTTGACCCCCCGAGATCACTACCACAACCCCCATTTAAATTATTTTCTTAACTCCTACATCGGTCATGTGACCCTTAAGGGTCACAAAAAACATTAAATAACTACAAAAATTAGAATAAAAAAACATTGAAATTTTAACGAAGGTCATGAATGATAATGACGCATTATATTCTTTCTACTAATATCAATACTAATATTAAACCACCCTGTTGGAAATAAAAGGATAGAAAAGGATAGAGATTTCCTATCCTTCGTTTTCAATAGGATACATCTTTTCCTATCTTTTTCTATCCTGCAATCTATGTCTTCTCAAATAATGTAAATCTCTTCCATCCATTTTTTGTATCTTTTTCTATCTCTGTCTATCTTGTCCGAACAAGAATTTGAATATCTTTCTATCTGAAATATTCAATATTTTTCAATTCTTCGTTTTAAACTTATTATCTTTCAAATTTTGAACATGCATAATAACATTTTAAATACAATATGCTAGTTGGCTACTAGATAGAAATAGAAAATATATGTGATATAGAAATATTGAAATGATGGCACAAAGATGGATATGGGTAGAAAGATCAGGATTGAGAAGGATAGGGTTGGTAGTATACTTTCGGGAAAGATAAAAAAGTATTGAAGTGATTCAACAAGGATAAATATGGATAGAAAAGAAAATTCAAGAGAGAATTAAAAAAAAAGATTGAAATTATTATACAAGGATAGATTGGATAAAAAGGTATGGATTGAAAAGCATGGGCTTCCTAGTAGATTTTCAAATGGATAGAAAAGAATAGAGATGAATAGATTGACGATAGACATGGATAGACATGGATAGAAAGGTAAAGATTACAATGGATAGAATTGGTAATATACTTCAAGAAAGCTAGAAAAGGATTAAAATTATTACATAAGGATAGACATGGATAAAATTGTTTGGATTGAAAAGAATAGACTTTCTAATATATTGTAAAATATATAGAAAAGGATAGATATGGATAGGAAGGTATGGATTGAAAAGGATAGGTTTCTTAGTAGATTGTAAAAAGGATAGAAAAGTATTGAGATAATTCGATTAAGGGTAGACGTGATTAGAAATGTAGAGATTGAAAAGGATAAGCGTAATATTAGATTGTAAAAGAGATAGGTAAGGATTCAATGATTTAGGAAAAGGAAAAAAATGGATACAAAGGAATGGATTGAAAAGGATAAGCAGGGTATTAAATTTTAAGAGAGATTGGTAAGGATTCGAATGATTAGATAAAGGATGGACATGGATAGAAAGGAATAGATTGAAAAGGATGGCCTTTCTAGTAGATTTTAAAACGGATATAAAAGAATAGAGATGAATAGATTGAGCATAGACATGGATAGAAAGATAAATATTGCAATGGATAGAATTGGTAATATACTTCAAGAGAGATAGAAAAGAATCGAATTGATTCAAGAAGGATACACATGGATTCAAAGGTAAAGATGGAAATGATTAGACTTGGTTATAGACTTGGTTGCTATACTTATTACTTCAAGAGAAATAGAAAAAGGTTGAAATGATTATACAAGGATAGACATGGATAAAATGATAGAGATTGAAAAGGATAAGCGTAACCATTAGATTGTAAAAGAGATAAGTAAGGACTTGAATAATTAGTCAAAGTATAGATATGGATAGGATGGAATGAATTGAAAAGAATGGGCTTTATAGTAAAACGGATATAAAAGGATATAGATGATTACATTAAGGATAAGTATGGATAGAAAGGTAATGATTAAAATGGATAGAATTGGTAATATAGTTCCAGAGAGATAGAAGAGGATAGAGATGATTAGATTAAGGGTAGGTATGGATAGAAAGATAAAGATTAAAATGCATAGAATTGGTAGTATACTTCAAGAGAGATAGAAAAGGATAAAAATTACTTCATACAAGGATGGATATGGATAAAATGGTATGGATTGAAAACGATAAACTTTCTAATATATTGTAAAAAGGGTAAAAAAGGATAGTGATAATAAGACAAAGGATAGACATGGATTGAAAAGGATAGGCTTCCTAGTAGATTGTAGAAACGATAGAAAAGGATTGAAATTATTTTATATAAGGATGGATATGGGTAAAATGGTGATTAAATTTAAGGATAGATATGGATAGAAAGGTAAATATTTAAATGGATAGACTGGGTCATATACTTTAAGAGGGATAGAAAAATATTGACATGATTATACAAAGGATAGATATGGATAGTAAAGTAGATATTAAACAAGATAGGCGTGGCAGTTGATTGCAAAAGGGATAGAAAAAGATTGGTTTGGATAGGGGAAGAATAAGGAAAGATTGGCGTGGATAGGTTGAGGATAGAAAATTATTGGCGAAGATAAATGAAGGATACAGAAAGATAGGAAAGCGGAGATTCAAAAGGGAAGAGTTTATTATAGATTAAAAAATAGATAGAAGTAGATTGGTATCGATTGGGAAGGATACATTTGGATAAAATTGTCCTGTGTTTCAAAAGCTAATAGAAAGAAATTACAATTTTTAGGTTAAGGATAGATTAGGTGATAGAAAGAGATAGTTTTTTTTACTAAAAACAGGGATAGAGTGAGGGATATGAAGAGATAATAATTTATAGGGATACAAATAGTATATCTCTTTCTGTCATATATTTAATATTTTTAACGACACTTACTCTTTTGGTTGAATACATCCCCAACCAGTAAATTTAGCTTGAGAGTCTTGTGCTATATTAGTTATTGGATGTAAAGAAATAGCTCGATTCGGTGATTTAACCAAGTCAATCGGTGGATGAAGTTCAAGCAAGGCAAGACATTTTGTATTCAAAACGTCTCCATTTTTTGATTGTTTAATTGTCCTTACTACCTTGTGGCGAGTTCCTGTATCCATCTGTGATGTACCAGAGTAAACGGCATAATCATCCTTCAAAACTCGGTTATCAGAAATACAACGAGCAGCTGTTATTACAACCACAGGGGACAATATACTGGCCGCGCAAAATCTTTGATCCAATTCAAAAACGTTGACTAAGTAGGGAGAATCTTCAATTTTCACACTTACATCATTCTTAATCGCTCTTTTCTCTCGGATATGAACATTCAGAGAATCCTCTGCAACAGGAATGATGCATTTTTTAGTATTTTGCTCATTTCCATTTTTTGCCACAATTTTTAAATTTCAGATTTACCAACATTTCAAAGGTTTCCAAGAATTTAAAAATGTTTCAACCATCAACAAATTGAAAGATATTCAAATATGTATTTACTTAATAGCTTTCACAAGATTTCATGAGATTTCAAACGATTAGAAAGAATAGAATTGTTGATATTTATTCATATTTACATATTACGTATATTGATTTGTTTAGAATATTTATTTCTCTTACCAATATTCTCTTTGGGTAGAGCTACGATTTGCTGAAATAAGTAGACACAAAGAATTAAAGAGCAAAGGTGAAATTGTCCTCCCATCTTAGTGGATAATGAAAAGACACTTCCAATAAACCTTTTGGAGTATAAAAACGTACTACTTGTTTCTTGTAGCGTATCTTGCTTTTATAGTGTATATCTCGAGTCTTTTATATAACCTTGTAAAATAATACAAACACATTTCCACAGTTCTTTATTATTTTTAGTCAAATATCTGCTAAAAAGGTTGACAGCTGTGCTTCAATTGAGTCGTTTGGCAAACCATTATATACATTAATGTCCGATAAGGTTTCAACAATTTCGACAAAAATTCTATTAAACTTACCGAAAACTAATATATATATTTTAATATATATCAGTAAGAACTTGACTAATCTATTTAGTAGCTTTACTTACTAATTGAATTCTTCGTAATGAGCTGTTAGTCGAAAATATGTTAAACTTTTTGCTTAAATAACTTTTATAGTAGCTTTTATAGTTTATCTAACATATTTTACGAGTTATCCAAGGATTTTGAAGTGTTTTGATAAATAATTTTTAGTTATGGAATTTTATGAAGGTTATTAAAATATTTTTAATGCTTTTCAAAAGAGTATTTTAACATATTTTTAAGAATTTTATAATGAATTACAAATTTTCTCCTGGAGTTTTAAGATTTTTATAGTAATTTTAATACATTTTTACAGATTTTGAGATTTTGAAAAAATTTTAAGGGATTTTAATGAACTTCAGGTGAATTTAAATTCCTTGCATAATTTCAAACGATTTAAAAAGATTTTTATGACTTAATAATTTTTAGATAATTTGTATTTTTAATAATTTTTAATAATTTGTAGATCTCAAATTTTTTCATGGAATTTTATCAAGGAATATAAAAATACTTTTATGATTTTCAAATGATTTTATGGAATTGTAAGAAGTTTCTTGTAATTTTTAAAAGTTTTCACTGGTATTAAGGGAATTTAAAAGATTTTTAAGGGATCTTGAAAACTTTAGGTGATTCTAAACTTCCTTGCGGAATTTAAAATCATTTAAAGAGATTCTTATGATTTTTAAAAGATTTTACGAAATTTTAAGAGATCTAAAAATTTTTTCTTGGAATTTTATTAAACGATAATCAAATATTTCTATGATTTTCAAAATATTTTATGGAATTTTAAGATATTTGAAAGAATTACAATGAATTAAACATTTTTCCATGGAATTTTAAGAGTCTAGTAATTTTAAGAAATTTCATGAGAGTTTGATGAATTTTAGGGATTTTAACAAATTGTCAAGGAATTTCAATGAACTTCAGGGGAATTTAAAGTTCCTCGCAGAATTTTAAACGATTTAAAAAGATTTTTATGACTTAATAATTTTTATGAAATTTGAGATCTACAAATTTTTTCATGAAATTTTATCAACGAATATAAAAATATTTTTATGATTTCCAAACGATTTTATGGAATTTTAAGATATTTTTCAGAATCATAATGAATTAAACATTTTTTCATGGAATTTCAAGAGTAAAAATTTTAAGAAGTTAATGAGATTTTGACAAATATACAATACATTTGTTGTCCAAGAATAAATATTTTTCACATAACATTTTTATTCAACTGTGATATTTATGAAAGAACAAATATTTTTCTGTGGAAATGAAAAATAAGATTTTTTATAAAGCTCTCATATTACAAAAAAAAAACTTTCTTTATAAGTAATCCAAGATTACACTTTACTTAGTATAAACATACTAAATAAAGTGTCGCAACATAAAAATTTGTTTGTTTTTGAATCAACAAACAAGGAAATTTTTGTGGTGGGTTTTCACATGTGATTGAAACCTGTGACGTGTTGTTGATTTATAAACCAACGATAAAAATTTATTTTGTTATTACAATGTCATAGAACTTACAATAATTGTACATACAATGACACTCGTCATCAATTCTTCGGGACTGTCTACCCGAAATGCATGAAAGTGGTCATAAAAAAAAAAGTATCTAGGCGGGTAACTAATGAAGTAAAAAAAATTAAAAAAATAAAAAAAAATTAAAGAAAATATGCTAAGGTACGTTTATCTTCAATTTTTGAAATTTTCAATTTGATAAATCAATAAATTTAGATGTAATGTTACAGAAAAAAATGTTGGTAAGGTAGGGATCGTATAAGTAATACCCGGCTTTAAAATGCCTTAAAATCTTTTGGATTCCCTAAACTTTCTTAAAAATCCCTTAAAATTTTATAAAATTCTGTAAATCTTCACGAAATTAAAAAAAAATCGTAAAACTCTAATACAATTTCTTTGAATTCCAAGAAACCTCTTCAAATCCCTTAACGC
>JAUESI010000002.1:9352128-9365763 GCA_032275145.1 Synergus laeviventris
TTTGGAAAAGGGGTATGAGAAAGGGTTTGGAAAAAGTATTTAGAAAAGGGTGTTGGAAAAGAGAGTGTAATAAAAAGGGTTTGTAAAAAGAGTTGGAAAATGGGGAAGTTTGAAAAAATGAATTTGGAACAGTAAGTTCGAAAATATTTTGGAAAATGAGGAATTTGGAAAAGTAAATTGGAAAAGGGTTTTGTAAAAGGTATTGGAAAAAGGATTCAGAAAAGTGATATTTAATGGATAACTCGGAAACTATGGAAAATTCAGTAGGAAAAGATGTTGGGAAATATTAAAATTGGGATAAAAGATTTGGAAAATAGGTTTTGAAAAAGTAGGTTGCAAAACTGGACAGAAAAAGAGTTTTAAAACATGGAATACAAATTTGGAATAGTGTTTGGAAAATGTGTAGGGCAAAGGGATTTCCAAAAATGAGTTCGAAAATGTGTTTGGAAAACGTAGGTATTTGGAAAAGGGGTATGAGAAAGGGTTTGGAAAAAGTATTTAGAAAAGGGTGTTGGAAAAGAGAGTGTAATAAAAAGGGTTTGTAAAAAGAGTTGGAAAATGGGGAAGTTTGAAAAAATGAATTTGGAACAGTAAGTTCGAAAATATTTTGGAAAATGAGGAATTTGGAAAAGTAAATTGGAAAAGGGTTTTGTAAAAGGTATTGGAAAAAGGATTCAGAAAAGTGATATTTAATGGATAACTCGGAAACTATGGAAAATTCAGTAGGAAAAGATGTTGGGAAATATTAAAATTGGGATAAAAGATTTGGAAAATAGGTTTTGAAAAAGTAGGTTGCAAAACTGGACAGAAAAAGAGTTTTAAAAATATGGAATACAAATTTGGAATAGTGTTTGGAAAATGTTTAGGGCAAAGGGATTTCCAAAAACGAGTTGGAAAAGGTGTTTGGAAAACGTAGTTTTTTGGAAAAGGGATATGAGAAAGGGTTTGAAAAAAGTATTTAGAAAAGGGTTTTGGAAAAGAGATTGTAATAAAAAGGGTTTGTAAAAGGAGTTTGCAAATAAAGTTCGAAAATATTTTGGAAAATGAGGAATTTGGAAAAGTAAATTGCAAAAGGGTTTTGTAAAATGTATTGGAAAAAGGATTCAGAAAAGTGATTTGAAAAAAATGTTGGAAAATGTGGAAAAGAGATCTGGAAAAAATATTGGAAAATGTTTGAAGGATTTTGGAAAATATATTTGAAAATGGGGATTAAAATCTAGAAATTTGACTTACGTAGCAATCCTAGTGTATTAATATTAATATATTGAAATGAATTATTATATATGATGGAAAAAATCTTATTTGAAGAACTGGTTTTTGGCGTCAGTAATTGGCGGAAACCATAGCTTCATTTCTCTTTCAATTGATCCGGCTATTCTGAAATTTGGCGAGCGCCACGTTTCCCTGATTATTTAGTATACAGGCAGAGCATAACAGGAGGGTAGTCGAGGGTCTGGTGTATTATGACCCTTCTGATAGATATTGTAGGTGAAATCGATAGAAGATTAACTAAAGACATGGGCCAGAGGATCATAAAATTTTTTCGTCTATATTTTCATCACTCTTTTATATTTTTATTACTTGAAAAGTGTATTTCTGTAGGATACATTGCTAATTTTAATTTGCACAATATTGAAGGATTTGATTTAATAATCAAGGATACTAGGGACTTAAATGTATAACTTGAATTATTTGAAATTTTTTAATCCTCAGTTTTGAATAGTTTGTATTGAAATTTTTGTTTAAGTGCTTGCAGATTAGTGTTAGTTTTAATCAAAAGAAAGGATTCTCAATTGGGGTTTTTTGTTTTTTGAAAAGAGGTCGGAGAAAGGATTCTGAAAAAGAGCTTTGGAAAATGTTGAAACATTGGTTTTTGAAAAAGGGTTTAAAAAAAAAGTTTGAAACAGTGAATAGAAAAATTGGGTTGAAAAAGAGTTTTGGGAAAATGGATTCAAAAAATTTGTTAGGAAATGTGAAAGCTTAGAAATTAATCTCGAAGTACATGGATAAAAGGGTTTGGAAAAGGGTCTTGAAAAATAATGCTGAAAAAATAATTTGGAAATGTGATTTGAAAAAGTGAACTAAGAAAAAGAGGTTTGAAAATGTGAAAGTTAGAAAAGGAGTTTGGAAAAGGTGAGAAAAAGTGGGTTGGAAAAGGAATTTAAAAACAAATTTGGAAGAGATGTGAAAAATTTAGAAATTTGAATAAAACAATTTGGAAATTGGTTTAGAAAAGATTTAGGGAACGTTGAAGTATTTGTAAAACAGGTTTGGAAAAGAGGTGTGAAAAAGGAGGTTTTAATAGGAATTGGAAAAAATGATGTAGAAAATGTGTTAGGAAATTTGAAAGTTTAAAAAAGAGGTGTGAAAAGGGTGCTTGGAAAATGGATTTGAAAAAGATGCAAAATTTTCAGACAGAAAATTAGTGAAAAAGTAGATGTGGAAAAGTGATTTAGGAAGTTCGTTTGGGAGGGAAGGATTTTAAAAGGTGATTGATAAAAGGATGTGAGGCTAAGGGCTTTAAAGAAAATGGTAAAAAATCTTGAAGTTCCAATCTTTAAAATTTAAATATTCCTAGGATTTGACAACCCTCATTTTGGTCCTTTAATCTATGGCGACAGAAGAGTGCCTTAAGCTTGATGATAATTTATTCAGGAAGAAGAACCAAGTGCTATTACATTTCTATTAGGATATGAGCAGGACACTGTCGCCAGGGGGTACTAGAAACTCGCTCCCCTGGATCCCATGGGACCCTCGCTTAGCACCGTCCGTAACCTTCGTCGAGAGCCTTGCCCGTATTCCCATCTCCTCGCCCTTTTTCAGTCCTTAACGGTACCGTGGGGTCTGCAAGATTCGTCTGGAACTCATACGAAATAATTGCTGCGCAGAAACACTCCTCCGTGAGAATCTCCTATAATTCAACCCCCATCCCCCAAACCCCGAAATTTAATGGAATAGGAACGAAATTAGATATATTTTAGTGCCTTTTGTTACATTTATTTTTCTATTGCGCACACACTATATTTTTTATCGAACAAAACAATTTATTTGTATTTCTACATTTATTGAGATATCAGTACATACATGGCCTTAAGGAATAAATAAGTGAGCTAATTTTTGTATACTTTACCCCTTGAGTCACTTTGAACGGATTAGGAAAGCGGGTGACGTGACACATTCTCTAACTCTCATTCTCGTGAGTTAGTTTTGCTGATATGTACAACATTATTCGAAGCAATTTATGCAATAAGGTCATTGTGATATGCGAGAGGCTCGACACAAAAAATCTAATCGCTATTATCTGTTTATTTATGCTTGAGCTTGACTGTTCGTCAGAGAGACTTTTTAATCTGCTCCTGAAAGAATTAGATTACTCTTGTATTTCCTCAATTCTGCAGCGTGATCGATGAAATACGATTTTTAATCTAAACAATTTTTTAATTACGTATTTTCCCTTTTTCCAACCCCTCTTTTGTGGACTGCTTTTCTCAACTCCTTTTCCAAACTCTTTTTCCAAACTCTTTTTCCAACCTAGTCTTCAAAACCTATTTTAAACACTTCCTTTCTAAAACCCTTTTACCTTTCACATTTCCTAACACCTTTTCTACATCGCTTTTCCAAATCCCCTTTCCAACCCACTCTTTCAAATCAGTTTTCTAAACTCACTTTTTAACATCCTTTTTCAAACCCTTTGCCAAACATTCCTCATTTTGAATCGTATTTTCCACCTAGTTTCCGAACTTCATTTACAAATTGCTTTTATAATCTTCTTTTTAAAAACAACTTTTTTGACCATTTTTCTCATCCTTTATTCCTTTATGCCAAACCCTTTTCCAACACTCTTTTTTAAAATACTTTATGCAAATTCCTTTTCCAAACCTCTTTATTAAACTTTTACATTTCCCTGCATTCGTTCCAAAATTTTTTCCGAAATCCTTTGTCAAACCTTTTTCCAACTATTTTTCGATGCCAATTTACCAAATAACTTTTCCAACTAGCTTTTATAAACTTCTTTTCCAACCCTTCTCTTTAAAGCACTTTTCCAAAGTTCTGTTACAATCCAATTTCCACATCTTCTAACTACATTTTTTAAACCTTTTTCTAAACCTATTTTCCTAACCACATTTCCAACCTTTTCACCAAGCTTCTTCACTTCCTAATATGTTTTACCAACGTCTGTACCAAATTTATGTTCTAATCCACTTTTTCAAACCTAATTTCCTAACCATTTTTCTAAACCCTTTAACCAAACTTTCACATTTCCTAACTCCTTTTCCAAACACTTTTTTTAAAACGCCCTTCAAAACTCCTTTTTGACGCTCTATATTTTGAACTCTTCTTCAAATCATGCTTCCAACGTTTCCAAACCTATTTTCCAAAGTTCCACATTTCTCAACACTTTTTTTCCATATTGCCTTCCACTCCTCTTTAAAACACTCTTTTCCAAATCTCTTTTTTCCAAATTCTTTTAAGAACTCCTTTTAGAAAGCAGGTAAAAAAAAATTTGGAAATGGGTTAGAAAAAGAATTCGGCAAAGGAGTTTGGAAAAAAAATCGGCATTGAAGGTTGGAAACGTTTTTTTAGAAAAGGAATTGGAGCAATAGTTGAAAAAAGTAGAAATTTAGAAAAAGGTCTGGAAAATTGGTTAGGAAGAGAGATTTGAAAAAGTTGTCGAGAAAAGAGACATGGTAAAGTGGTTGGAAAAAGAGTCTGGAAAAGGGTTTAAAAAAGATGATTGCAAAAGGGGTTAGGAAAAATGATAAAAAAAAGGATTTGGGAAAAGTTTTCGAAAATGTAAAAGGCTGGAAAAGAATTTTGGTAAAGGGGTTTGTAAAATGAACAAAAAAGTGGACTGAAAAGAAAGTTTTGGAAAACATTATTTCTGAAGAAGGGGTCGGAAAAGCAGATTGGAAAAGTGGATTAGGAAAGCGGTTCAGAATATGCGCTTGAAAAAGATGTTAGGAAATGTGAAAGTTTGGAAAAGGGATTGGTAATGAATTTGGAAATAGATTTTGGAAAAGTGGATGGGGAAAAGACTTGGAATAAATGGTTGGTCAAAAAGGTTTGGAAATGTTGAAAGGAAAAGCGATTTGGAATATGCGGTTGGAAGAGGAGTTAGGAAAAGGATTTTCTAAAAAACAGATTTTGAAAAGATTTGGAGAACGCTGGAGTATTTGGAAAACAGGTTTGAAAAAGAGTTATTAGAAAGGAGGTTTGTATAGGAGTTGGATAAAGTCGGTTGGAAAAGAGATGTGGAAATCTGCAGTAGAGAAGGTGTTGGGAAATGTGAATGTTTGAAAAAGAGGTTTGCAAAAGGAGTTCGAAAACGAATTGGAAAAAAGGCTTTGAAAAAGTGGGTTGGAAAAGGGATTCAGAAATAGTGTTGGAGAATTTAAAAGTTGAAAAAAGAGGTTTTGGAAAATGAGTTTGAAAAGGGATTTTGGGATGTTGAAGTATTTGGACAACAGGGTTAGAAAATAGGTGTGAAAAAGAAGGTTTGAGAAGCTGGAAAAGTTGGAAAAGTGGTTTGATAAACGGATGTAGAAAAGGTGTTAGGAAATGTGTAAGTTTAAAAAAAAAGGTTTGAAAAAGTTGAATTTTTTGGGATGTATTGGAGAAAGGGTTTGGAAAAGTGATGTAGAAAATATGCTATGTTTGAAAAAAAAGTTTTGGAAAAATAAATTGGAAAAACGGTTTGGAAAGTTGATTAAAAAAGTTCGGTAATGTGGAAAGGTTGGAAAAGAATATTGGAAAAGGACTTGGGAAAGAAAAATTAAATAAATAAGAAAAAAATATTGAAAAAAAGGGCAATGTGCTTTTTTCTGACAATGGGCCCAATAATGTTGCCAGCATGAATTTGAGTGCATGTAACATACACTGGGGTCACGGTTTTCGGGATACCATATGGTGTCGCGTGCTGCGGTCGCCAGACCGTGCAACCATCTTCCCTGCCCACCAACCCATCCCGAACTCCATGGCGAACCCTGGACTCGTTTCGCGTTAATTCGTGGCCTCGAGGAATTTCTGGGAGCTGATGTTAAAAGAACCTACGTTAAGAAATACGGACCACCATAAGCAGGACTCGGACAATGGCCTCAGAGCGAGCGGCAGTCACCCGGTATATCTTTCCTTACGTCTCGAATTATATACCTTCCACTCTCCCCATTGTATCCACGATTATAGTGCTTGTGGTGCAACAATTGCTGGCCCAAAAAATTACCAGCAAACCAGGAACTCGTGCAAACAAGAAAGCATATTTTGCAGTTGTTAGACACGTTAAAAATTGTATTTATGGTCCTTCAATAGACTTTGAATTTGTAAAGAGAACAAATAGTAATAAGCTTTACTCGCTTGCAATTTGCGTTTAATTTGTATAAATTGAGGCTCATTGAATTTGAAATTTTAGAAATATTCAATTTTTGACCGAGTGTCTATTGTTAACTCGTTTTTAATACTCTTTTCCTACCTTCTTTTTTTAACAGATTTCCACCACCTCATTCCAAACCCTTTGAAAATACATTTTTCGAACTTCTTTTCCAAACCTTTCTATAATTCACCACTTTCAAAACCCTTTTCTAACATTTCTTTTCCAACCCACTTTTCCACACCACTTTTACAAATATATTTCCCAATCCTGCTTTAATAAACTCTTTTTCCAAATTCCTTTCACAAACTTACACATTTACCCACAACTTTTCCGAACTCCTCTTCGAACCGAAAATTTAAAACCCCTTTTGTATTCACCACTTCCAAAACCCTATACCAAACCCGTTTTCCAAATTCCTTTTCCTAACCTAGTTTTGGAACCAAATTTTTAAAACTTTTTTTTCAACCTTATTTTCCAAACGTCTTTTTGAAAAAAAATGTTTGCAAAAATGAATGTAAGATGTGTTTTAAAGGGAGGTTATAATAATAAAATTTCGAATTTTTAAATGTTGGAAATAAAAACCTTAACTCCTGCTCTAATCGATAAATCTTCTCATTTATTTAATCGCATACTTTACACATTTCTGAACTAATGAACGTCCCCCGAGTCATTTTGAAAAGCGGGCAGTCTCCTTTCAAGGTGTCGTAAAATTTGGGAAGGGCTTTTCGTCCTTTATGGGATTTCGAGAACGACAATTCACCGAGGCAACCATTAATCACAGACCTCGTCGAAGTACACCGTGAAACTAAAGATTTTCAAGAATCTAGAGTCGTGAGATCAATTAACTCAAAGGTCTTCGTCATCATTATACCTCGGATGTTAAAAGAACTACGGTTCTCAAAACTCTAATAAAAATCAAAATCGCGCCCTGGAGCTGTAATAAAGTAATTTTAAATTTCTTGGTAAAAAATTTCAACACTTAACTGAACATTCAAGCTACACTTGTCTCATCAAAAACCATCCCCTTTTCCAACCACATCTTTTCGAACTGCTTTTCCAAACACCTTTTCTTAATCCTTTTGCGATTCCCTTTTTCAAACCGATTTCTCCACCACTTTTTCAAACCTATTTTCGAAACACCTTTTCGAAACCACTTTCAAGAACCCCTTTAATCAAGAAATCTGCTATATCTGTTTTCCAAACTACAGACAATTTCAAACTCCTTTTACAAACCCTTTTTCTAAACCGTTTTACCAAACCTATGTTCTGAATCCCTTTTCGAAGCCCCCTTTCGTGGCCCATTTTTCCAAATCTTTTTTCGCAACCACTTTTCCAAACCCCTTAGCCCGACAACATTTCTAAACTCCTTTCTTCTTTTTCAATACCTCCTTTAGAAATCTTTTTTCCACACTCCTTTTGAAAACCACTTTTCCGAATTCCTTTTTCCAATACATTTTTTCATATCCATTTTACAAACCCACTATATCAAACTTCTTTTCTCGACAACTTTTTCAAATCCCCTTTGTCAATCGCTTTTCCAAACCTTCTTTTCTTAACCATTTTACCGATCCCTTTTTTCAAATTCTTTTTTCATCCTCTTATCCGAATGTATTTTACAACACCCATTTTTCAAATTTTCTTTTACTTATTATTTTTTTAGACCTTCTTCTAAATTTCCAGAATTCCACACCTGTTTTCCAAACCACTTTTTCCAAACCTCTTTTACAAATCCTCTTTTCATACCTGTTTTTCAAACAACTTTTTCTAAATTCCTTTTCAAACTACACTTTTCCATATCCATTTTACAACCCTAGTTTTTTAAACCCTGTTTCTCCACTACTTTCTAAAACTCCGTGTTTCGAGAACTTTTGGAAACTCCGTTTCGAAAATGAGTTTCGCAAAAGTAAATTAGAATCGAGGTTTTGAAAAGCGGTTGAAAAACGCAGGAGGAAAAGCGGCTTAAAAAAGCAAGGGACAAAATTGGGTCTAAAATGAAATTTGGAAAATTAGTCAGGAAAATAGATCTGCAAAAATCGAAAGGGGGGTTGTAAGGGCAAATGGGGTTTGAAACAATTGTAAAGTTTAGTACAGTGGTCGAAAAAAAGGGTTTGAACAAGTGGGGTTGATAAATAGACATAGAAAAGACATTAGAAAAAGAATTTAGAAATCGGGGTCTGAAACGTGTGATTTAGAAAATAGATTTGGAAAAGGTCGTTCGGAAAATAGTATGGAAAATAGATTTGGAAAATCGTTGCAAAATGAAGTGAAAAGTTGAAATTTTAAAAAGAGGGGGGTTGTAAATGATGTTTCGAAAAGTGGTTTCGAAAAGGTGTTTTGAAAAAGGAGTTTTTAATCATGAGTAGTTTCGAAAAAAGGTTTCGAAAATTAATTTTGCAAAAGCGAATTAGAAACGAAGTTTCGGGAAACTGTTGGAAAAGTAAGAACGCGTATGAAAATGGAGGGGGGGGGGGGTTGAAAAATAGAACTATACTCATTTTTAAATTTTATTTTTCCTATACTGAGGACAATTCGTTTATTTCAGCTAAAAAGCAAAATTTTTCAAAATTTTTTGAATAAAAGTTGTAGATCTCATCAAAATAAATATTTTCGTTTCAATTTTTTTTTCTACGAGTAATAGTTTCTAAGAAAATCAGTGGTACATCGACTTTCATAAAAAAAACCTTAAACCATGGCTTTTCATATTGTAAAGGCAAGCATGATAAAGAGGAATGGTAAAGGGTGAACGGAAATGGTAAAGGGAAATTTTGATAAAAGAAAATGGCAAGAGCAAATGTTAAAGAGATATCGTAAAGGGAAATGGTAAAGGAAAATGATAAAGGGATATGATAAAAGGAAATCATAATTAAAGGAAACGGTAAAGAGAAATGGCAAAAAGAAATCATGATAAATGGAAATGGTAAAGAGATATCGTAAAGGGAAATAGTAAAGGGAAATGGTAAAGAGATATTTGAAAGGGAAATCCTAAAGAGAAGTGGTAAAAGGAAATGGCAAAAAGAATTGTCAGAAGGAAATGATTAAGCAAAATGGTAAAGGGAAATCATGATAAATGGAAATGGTAAAGAGATATCGTAAAGAAAAATGGTAATGGGATATGATAAAAGGAAATGGAAAAGGGAAATGGTAAATGGGAACAGTTAAGGGAAATGGTAAAGGAATATCATAAAAGGAAATGATGAAAGGTAATGGTAAATAGATATCGAAAAGGAAAATGGTAGAAATAAATGGTAAAAGGAAAGGATAAAGGAAAATTATGGTAAACGGACATGGTAAAGGGAAATCATGATAAAGGTAAATGGAAAGGGGAAATCATGGTAAACGTAAATGGAAAAGAGAAATCATAATAAAAGGAAATGGTAAAGGAATATCATGATAAAAGAAAATGGCAAGAGTAAATGTTAAAGTGATATCGTAAATGGAAATGGTAAAAAGATATTTTAAAGGGAAATCTTAAAGGAAAATAGTAAAAGGAAATGGAAAAAGTAAATCGTTAAGTGAAATGGTAAAGGGAAATGTTAAGAGGAAATAGGAAAGAGAAATGGTAAAAGGAAATGGCAAAAGGAAATGTCAAAAGGAAATGGTAAAGAGATTTCGTATAAAGGGACATGGTAAAGGTATCATATTCGTAGTCAACGCCTCAAGGAAATCGGAGGTGGTACTTTTTCGGAAGTAACATCGAAACAATTCAATAAATTATTTGAAATCTCACTTCTTGATCGAATTTTGGAAAACGAAAACTATCGATAAATCTTTGGAGGTGCACGGCAGTACAAGCTCGTTTTCGCATTATTCAAGTAGAAACGTGCATTAGCAGTTCGTTGCGTATAGTGGCAGAAATTGTGTGTAGATAATATCGCGCCTTCGCTTCTTTGCTCGAGCTGCCCCGGGTGTTTTACCGGGTGTATAACTCGACGACTCACTATCTAAACCCTGTGGCTCGTTTGTGTACTCTGTACACTTTGGCGCGTTTGATCGCAAAGGAAGAACGAGCGAAAGAAGGAAAGAAGAGGAGAGAGAGAATCAAGAGAAAATGGTGGGGGATTTCTGGTGCCTGGAGAAGAAAGAAGGGGTGGGGTGGAAGGAGCGCGGCAGCCGGGAAAGAACAAAAGGAAAGAAGAGAGGAAAAAGGCGTGGAATGCGGATACAGCGAGACGAAAACGTGCGAAATCGAGGGAATTGCGGAACTGATTATTTCAATCGTTGTTTCCCGCCTCTTCTTCGGTTACAGAAAAATAGTACATGTCGAAGAAAATGGGACACTTTCTCCTGGAAAAAAAATTTTTCTGGGGAAAAGGAAATATGCATCAAGAAAGATATTTCTTTTTTCTAATCCTATTTTCAAAATCGCCTTTTCATTTATCTCCACCCCTCCTCCCTCCCTTCAATTTTCAAAACAATTTTCTAAAATGTTTTTATTTCAACCTGTTTTTTAAAATATATTCTCTTTTTCACATCTTCTTCATCCAAAATCCTTTTTCAATTCCTAATTCTTTTTCAGACTTCCATATCCAAATAATTTTACTAAACTCGATTTCCAAAGGCTTTTTTTAAAATTGCTTTTCGAAATTTGTTTTTTCAAACTTGTATTCCATCACTTTTTTCTGACTTCTTTTTTTTCCCAGTTGTCTACACTACTTTTTCCATCCCCTTCTTCAGAAGTTTCTTTTCAAATATTAATAAATAGTAAGTATAGTAAAGAAATTTTGAAAAGGAATTTGGGAAAATGATGGTTTGAAAAAAGGGCTTTACAATAAGGAATTAGAAGAAGGTTCGAAAAGAGGATTGAAAAAAAGTGGTTCGAAAATAGGGGTTTGGAGAAAAGGTATAGAAAAGCTCATTGGAAAAGAAGATTGAAAAGGGGGTTTAGAAGAGGAACCTCAAAAACCGTTTTTAAAATGAGTTTGGAAATGTGAAAAGGTTGAAAAAAAAATTAGAAGAGAAGGTTGGAAAATGTAGAACTTTTAGCAAATGGGTCTTTTAAAAGATGTTGAAAGAAAGGGTTTAAAAAAGGGATTTGAAAAATCTCTTTGAAAATTAAAAGACTGGAAAAAGATGTTTGAAAATTGGACTGGAAAAACGAATTGGACAAAATTTTGGAAATGGAGGTGGGCACTGAAGTTGAAAAAGGGGTTTAGAAAAGGAATTTGAAAAATGTTTAGAAAAAGGGTTTAAGAATATGGGAAGGTTGCAAAAGAAAGATTAGAAAATAAGGTGGAAAAAGAATTACAAGTTTTGGAAAAGAATTTTGGGGAAGGTCTTGTGAAAAGGTGTTCGGAAATGGAGTTGGGAAATGTAGAACTTTAGCAAAGGATTTTAGAAATAGGGTTTGAAAAAATCGTTTTTAAAACGAGTTTAAAAAATGTGTTTGGAAATGTGGAAAGGTTGGAAAAAAAGATTAGTAAAGAAGTTCAAAAGAGGGTTTAAAAAAACGGTTTGGAAAAGAGGTTGAGAAAAGAAGTTTGGTTAAGAAGTTGAAAAACGAGTTATTTAAAAAAGGGGATTGAAAAAAACGATTTATAAAAGAGGTTTGAAAAGGGTGTTGGAAAACGGTTTTATTTCTTCTTACTACTTTTTTTACTAATATTCTACTTTTTAAATTCGCCTATTCAAAAGTTCTCATTATTTGAGAATATTGAAATACAAGTGGGTGCTATTCTAGCAAAAGCTTTACCAGTGACGCGGCAACAGGTGTCCGTCAAACATGGAACGCCGTTTCTGAAGGCAACACGCGATTCGAGTAATTGATTTGTCGTCGACGGAAGCACGGCGAATCAGATACCAACGTCAGACGTCACGTGTCACTTTTCAAGCCTCGGGAATTTCCAACGACGCCTCCCTCGGGACTGGTTATCGTCGATTTACACGAATGTTAAATCTTCTTATAAGTGACACGAACTATTTCCTACCACAATTTTCTATCGTTTTATTACAAACTTTTTATAACACCTGTATGATTTAAGTTGTTTTTCATGTCTATAAAGCGGGCCGATATTCTACTTTTTACTCCCTAGAGAGAAAAAAGCTGAGCTAAAGTTCTTTTTTTTATTCATCTGGGACTGAAAAGTATTTTTTATTTCTTAGATATGAAAAGTACGTTTTACAACCTAGGGAGTAAAAAAGGATTTCTGTCATCCATGTCTTTTACAAACTACTTTTCCAAATTATTTTTCACAATCACTTTTCTAAACCTCTTTTTCCAACCTCGTTTCCAAATCCCGTAAATAAGAGTTTGTAAAAAGGAGTTGGAAAAGAGGTTGGGAAAATTTTTTGGCACAGGGGGTTTGAATAAGTTGTCGAGAAAAGGAGTTTGGTATAGTGGTTGGGAAAAAGGGTTTGAAAAACTGAAGTTGTTAATCTATTTTCTAAACTTGTTTATTTTATAACCTTTTTTCCGAACTCTTTTTACCCCCTTTTTTTGAACCCTTTTCACCCAATTTTCAAAACCCCTTTTTCCCACTACTTTTCTAAACCTCTTTTTCGAATCCTTTTTCCAAACCCCTTTTCTAAATTATTTTTTGGATATTGAGGAACATTAGAAAAATTCTAACGTAGGAAAGTTTTACTGTAATAAATTTGCGACACTTGGGTAGTCCGGGATTTAAAATCAGCACATATGGTGCGTTTCATGGATCATTGATTTTTAATGGCGGTTTCGATTGTGGCAAATCCGTCGAGGCCAATTTTTCTCACCCTCCTTACACGCGGCCCGACCTCGTCACAATTAAACTATTACCTTAGATCAGCTACAAAAGTTTTGAGTGTTCTCTAACTACCAATAGTAACCCCCACGCACCCCTTGCACTAGGGTCACGTGACCTCTCAGGGGTGTCCGTTTGAGAGGGTATTTTTCGAGGATAGCTTTCATTGGGGATTAACGATGCTGGCCGGTGAGAACTCTCAACCAATTAACATATGAATGCCAATAAAAAGCCAAGGGTGGTTTCTTTTCAGCAGGTAGAACATACGCAGATTTGCAAACAGGAGGATTTCTCGCGTGATTTCAGTCTTTATGAGATTATATTAAAGTATGGATTGGTAAATTGAGTGGTCAAAAAATTTAGGGGTTGTAATTCAATTATTCGGTGTTCCGATTTTTTATTATCTATTTATACGCATATGAATATTTTGAAAGAAAACCCTTTTCCAAAATATCGTATCCAAATTCTTTTTTCAGACCTCTCTTCCAACCCCCTTTTTTCAAACTATTTCCTAAAAACCCTTTTGTCAAACTACTTTTTTAACATCATTTT
>JAUESI010000002.1:9460814-9471994 GCA_032275145.1 Synergus laeviventris
AGAATTAAGGTTTAAATTAGATAAATGCAATTGGTACTCAGTCGGAATTTAATTTAATTTATGTAATTTATGAAATTAACTTAATTCAATTTTACCAACAATCGATTAGCTTAGAATCCATCGTGAAATACCTCTTATATAAAATTCTGTAAAATTCTCAAAGCGAAGAAATTAAACCCGATGCTGAGACACCAAATAGCCCTTGTGACACAGCTCGCAATCTCGCAAAAGAAACCAAACTCCACAGAGTCCTTCCTCCGTAATTGCGCCAATTAAGATAATTAGGAATATAATAAATCCGAGAAAATCTCGAATCCGTCTTCTCTTCACTATATCAAGAATAGCGCATCGAAGAATTTGCTATCTGCGTAGTTATAGATGTAGAATTGCACTCATGTAGAAATTCTTTGCAATCCTTAAGCCCCGCCTTAAGCCCCGTTCACAACCCGACTAATGCCAGTGTCAATGCTCCTTTGTCTCTGACTTATGACTACACGTCATTTAAATACGATTTGCATTTACAACTTGTTTCTACCAGGAAAAAGTCCAGATGCTAGTTTATCGATCGACTTTCATCTGATTCGATTCTCTTTACACGATTTTATCCGGATGCTTTCCTATCTTAAACTTCACGACCTTGTTTAGATCAATTTCAACAAATGAGAAAAAATAGTATTTAATTCATAGTCTTGTCTACCATTACATTTTTTTAAATTTGGTTTTTAAGTTGCCAAATAATTATAATCTAAGGGAAAAAGTAGGAAGAAAAGTTTTTTGGACCATAGTTCTAGGACTTGTCGTTTCCCAGTTAGAGAAGTTTGAAGTCTGGCCAATCATGGACGAGCTTTGCGCGCAGCGGACCCGCCCACTTTATTCTCATTCGCCACTTTCCCTAGAAAGTTCCTTCTTATTCGTCAGACTTCAAATTTGTCTAACACGGAAGCTATTAATCCTGGAGAAATGTATCATGGGACTTTTCTTCTTATTTTTCACTCTAGATTATAGTTGCGAGATTATTTTCCTTAAATTCTAGAATAAAAATGAAATTCCAGTTATTTCTTAGTGGAAGTTCGGCAAAAATTCTTGCAAATACTTTTGTATCTTAATTGACTCAAGTGGAGTTATTCAATGCTGAAATGGCGCAAAAGAGACTGTTTATAATAAGGCTTCGGGGTCCTTCTCGAATTATGCTAAAAACGCGCTCTTTCGCGTGTGTAATTAAGACGTTAACATGTTTTATTTTTTTGTTAACCGGTTGACTTTCTACGTCTCAGTTCCTGCGGCTTAAAAGTATTGTGTAGGATTTACGAACGTAATATTTTATTTTATTTTTTTTATATATTATTTATCAGGGGAAGTACAAAAATATTATAATCGAGTGGGATACTGTAAAGTGGTGTACGCTCTCGACGGGAGGCTAGTGTGAACGTCCCATTAGGCGTACCACACGCGTCGTTTTATCCTTAGGGTTTATACTTCGGCACCTCGTTATACTCGGCTGTACTAGCAATTATAATTATGAAACATTTTCCGAGAATCGACACGCGCTGGAAAACTCGGCCATGTGACAATCTAGGCTGTGAAAGACAGAAAATTATCTTCTTGCTCGTAAAACCACTCGTACATGGCACACTTTTGCCTCATTTGTTGTTTTGAAATTGAAGATTTTAAGTTAAAACCATCAGAAACCCTCAAACATCAGAGGGGGCCCTTCTCCACTTCAGAAAAAATTTACAAATCATTTCCCCTCCTCTTTTTATGAAAAACCGTCAGAGGGGCCCCCTCCCCAGTTTTGGAACATTAAATCAAAATAAAAGTATGTCCCCCTCCCTTTAAATTAAAAAAATCACTGCGAAATAAGGACCCTTTTGATATCACATCACACTTTAGAGGGGCCTCCTCCCCCCTTTTGGAAAATTGAAATTAATTTTACAGTTCCTCCTCTCGTTTAAAAAAATACCTTCAGGTTCTAGGTACCACCTTTGATATGACGTCTTACAAAAGAGAGCCCCCTCCGCATTTTTGGAAAATTAAAATAAATGTAAAAGTAATTTTCCTACTGCTTTACATGAAGAACTGTAAAGGCTCTCGGGACCCTATCTGTTATGAAGTTAAAAATAAGAGGGGCCCCCTTCCCATTTGTGGAACATGTTATAGTAAAATTAAAGTATTTTCTCTTCCCTTACATAAAAAAATTATCATATTGTAAGGATCTTTTTTGTATGACGTCACATTTCAGAGGGGGCCCCTCCCAACTTTTGGAAAATTTAAATAAATCTAAAAGAAAATTTCCCTCTGCTTTACACGAAGAACTGTCAGGGACCCTGCGCGGTATGAATTTCTAAATAAAAGAGGCCCCCTCCCCTTTTTTGGAACATGTTATAATAAAAGTAAAGTATTTTCCTTCCCTTTACATTAAAAAATGATCATAATATAAGGACCTTTTTGATATGTCGTCACACTTCAGAGGGGCCCCCTCCCCACTTTTGGAAAATTTAATTAATTTTACAGTTTCTTCTCTGGCTTCTTTAAAAAAAACTTTCAGGATCTGGGAGCCACCTTTGGTATGACGTCTTACATCAGTAGGCCCCCTCCCCATTTTGGGAACATTTTATAATTAAATTAAAGTACTTCCCCTTCTCTTAACATTGAAAAATGATTTTACTATGAAAGATCATTAAATTCTGGGGGCCCCCTCCCCGTTTTTGTAAACTTTTTAATAAATATAGATGTACTTGTTCCTCATCCCTGGCCCCTTCAATAATATTAAACACAAGAAAACGGAAGTTTCTTTTTCTCAAGGTGACGAAATAACGAAAGGCGCGTTTTGTTCCGCAAAGCGTCCAGGTTCATCATGAAAGTAATCACGTATTTTATCAGCTGCTAATTGTCGATTATGTAGTTGAACGCGTATATAAGCCTTACGACCATAATCAGTGGCGTGTGTTACGCTCGATAAATAATGCAAACTCATAACTACCTGTCCAAGTGGACGTGTGTCCATTGTCCAGTGATAGACAAATAATTATCTTATGAGTATCTAATTTGAAAAACAATAGAAAGTCTAAAAGTAAGTAATCTAATCACAAAAAATTCAATTACTTTAAAGCTGAATGAAAATATTTTTAGGGCGAAAAATTGGGATCGAATACGTTGGCAGAACACTTATTTTAAAATCCCTTATTGTTAAATATTATAGGGGAGGGGGGCTTCCGTAGTGTATAGGTTAGGACTTCTAATAAAAAGGGGAGGGGCTTCTCAGGATTTTTTTTTAAGGTACTCATAATTAAAAAGATTCGTGTATAGTGTCACTACTTTTAATGAAGTTGAGGGGCTCTGCTATTTTTCATACAGGGAGTGAGGCTTCTCAATGGTACATGGAGGGGATCCTCGGCAATTGCATCGCTTTTTATGAAGGGGAGGGGCTTCTCAGTGGTAATTGGTTGTGATAAAGGGACTAGAGTCATGTAGTGTGAACTGGGTGAATGTTTAGGTGAATGGGGAGGGGTTCATAAGTAGTGTTATGACGAATAAAGAGGGGAGGGGCTTATCGATTCATCTGAATTCTTTTATGTAATTAAAACGATTCATATATAGTACAACTGCTTTTAATGAAGGGGAGGGGACTCTCAACAATATGACTACTTTTGATGAAGTGTCACTATTTATAATGAAGTGGAGGGGCTTTGCTGTTTTTTATACAGAGTGTGGGCCTTCTTAGCGAAAAGGGGAGGGGGTCACATATATTAGGAATATTTCTAATGAGGTGAAGGGGTTTCTAAGTTGTCATACATGAAGAGGGGGTCCACTGTAATTTGATCGTTTTTTTTATCAAGGGGAGGGGCTTCTCCGTTACTTATCTATTTTAAATAATTGAAAGCAGTCACACTGTAAGTGTGCCTGCTTTCAATGAAGGGGAGGGGTTCATATGTAGTGTGGCGACTTACAATAATATGGGGAGGAGTTTTTTAATCTTGACTTTTTTAATGTATTTAAAAGTATTAATGTATTGTGTGACTGCTTTTAATGAATGGGAGGGGCTTCTCATTTTGTCATACAGGGGAGGGGGTCACAATTATTAGGAATACTTCTAACGAAGCCAAGGTGCTTCTAAGTTTATATTGGGAGGGGGTCCCATGTAATGTGACCGTTTTTTATAAAGGGGAGGGGCTTTGCTAGGGCTCCTCTTTGTGTGACAGTTTGTGATATATTGGCAGGACTAACAAAAAATAAAATATTCCCCAAATCCCGTATTTTAAAATTATCTTTTTTTCGCATTGTGAAATATCTTTCCTTAGATCTCTCCAATTTAAAAAAAAAAGATTAATATATGGATGTAATACCCAATTAAAAATAATCTGATCCCTCTCTGGCATAAAAAAACGTGACGGTGAAACGCGTGGTGATACATCCTTCTAAAAATAAACTTGGAGAAACATTAAGAAGGCTATATCTTGATTGGATCTAGTTTTTATCTTTTTTAGACCTTTTTTCTTTTTTTTTTCTTTTCCTTTTTTTTTTTAAGCGGAGGAGGCATTTCGTTTGGAATTACATATGCACACCTGCTTACCTGCGCTGGAGGGTAGGGGAGGTGGTTCCTTGTGACTCGTGTAAATGGCCTTATGGCTCCGTTTACGTCATCGCGACACGCGCGCCGCCGATTAATTGCTAATTACCTCTCGCTAATTACTTGAGGCGAAAGATCGCCGATGATCTTCCTATCGATGCGCCGACTTAATAAGGAATCACCCGTGTAAATTAAATTTTTTTATTATTTATTTATTATTTTTAAAAAAATTTAATAATACAGGAATTTGGTTATTAAGGAATGATTTACTTCTTGCGATCCACGTTTACACCCACGAAAATAATTGTTTTTATGGTGACAATTTAAGATTATTTAATTCCTTTAAAAAGTCAATATTTAAATAAATTGTTTTTTTAATGTAAAACTTACAAATAAAATAAGCCTCTTTAAAAAGAAGTGTTAAAATAAAACCTCTTTTTCAACTAATACTCTTTAAGAACAAAGTATTTTTTTCATTACAGACATAAGTCGAACAACTTCGTCACAAGTGAAATCTAAATTAGTACAAATCGTTTCACGACCTTTATCGCCAACTATAACTTCTGTACGCCATCGATCGTTGTCTTTGTTTCGAGATTCCGCTCAACTTAGTGTAAATCACTGTTTAGTCACACTTTAATGACGCAGCAAATTCACATTTATTTTATTAAGAAAGAAAAACTTTTTAAACAAAAATTTTTCCGATTATATAACTATTTTGATGAAATGTATCTTTTTTTTTAAATTTAATTGATTGAGCCCAATTTATATTGCTAAGAAGGCAGAATATTATTTTTAAATAATTTCTCACGTCCAAAAAAAAGGGGCCAAAATAGCTTCCAAGATAATAAAATAATATCTCCTTTTTCGCGTAGCTTATCGTTTTAAATGGATGTTTTAAATGGGTTAGGTATCTCTTCTCGGTAAAAAAATAACAACGGATCAGATGACAGATAAAATAACGCGCACAAAAAAACTCATATTAAGTTAATTTGCTACGTTAGTAAATTTTCGAGACTAGTCGACTATACATTTCTGACTAAAAATAGATTTTAAGAAATGGTTCTGTAAAACTGGAAATTTAGGAAAATTTTTATGACACTTGCACCTTTTTTTAAATCTTTTGAAACCTTTTAATATTTTTAAAATCATTTAATATCTTTCAAGATTTTCAAAATTTCTTCAAATCCTTGAAACCTGTGCAAAAATTGACCCATTGGGCCCTATTATACATAGGGCTCTGACGAGGCCCTGATCGGGATTTCTATTTTCAATAAAAATATTTTTATACAATTAGGCATTTATGGGGCAACGATATAATAGTAATATTTAATTAATACGAATTTTGCATAGGTTTTTGGAATATAAAATAATGTAATAAAAGTCCAACCCAAACAATGCATCGAGTAAAAAAGGGAATTCCCAACATTTTCCACACTCAATTGTTTATGAAAATATAAAAGATGGTTATATTCATAATAATTATAAAAATTAATATTGAAATACATTTTATGGTTAAATGTTTTCATAATTTTTATAATAAGTAGAGAATTAAAGAGATTTCAAAAGACTATAATGTAATACATGAGATTATAATCTCGAATTTTTAACATTTTTTGTTTTCCATTACTTCATAATAATCATAATCTTGCAACTTTTAAACATTTGTTGGAATATTTCTTGCAAATGGTTTATACATTTTTTGGTATTCTTTTAAGATCCTTTGAAATTTTTTAGTATCATTATAACAATCCCTTACATTTCGACGATTTCAACATATTTTATAAAAATATTCAGAAGACTTGGAAGAAATTAAAAAATATATTTAGTAATTTCTAAAGATTTCAATGAATAAATTGAAAGAGATTTCACAGGATTTTTATTTTTTATAGATTTCAACAAATTTCAAAGGTTTTCAAGACATCTAAAAAATTTTAAACAATCTAAAAATATTTTTTGTTTAGAAATTACTTGAGAATCTTCAAACTCTCTTAAATTTAAAATTTTACTGAAATCATTTTAAATTTCTTAGAATCACTTGAAATCTCTTGAAATCGCTTTACATTCCTTTAAATAACTGCATATCTTTTAAAAATCATTTGAAATTCACGGGAAATTCTTTATATATGTTTATTTGGTTTAAATCAATTGCAATTCTTTAAAATCATTAAAAAGTCTTGAAATTTTATGGAATCTGTTGAAAATCTTGAAACGCCTTAGAATTCTTAAAAAATTCCTGGAAAATTCTTTTAATCACTTAAAGTATACTGAAATGCTTTCATGTGAAAAATTTAGTAGATATCCCTGTTAAGGCTATGTATTACTTATCCGATCCCTACCTTACCGACATTTTTTCTCTACAACATCACTTCTAAATTTATTGAGATATTAAATTGAAAAAATTCAAAAATAATATTTTTTATAAATGTTAATATTTATTTGAAAGTAACGTTGCAGAGAGAAAATGGCGGTAAGGTAGGGATCGAATAAAATACATGGTCTTAAGGTGTTTAATCGAATCTTGTTTGATGAGAGTGATATAAAAAAAATGAGTTCAGATGCTCAGGTGGTATCCGGTTTTTTGAGGGATACTTTTAAAAAAGTGTTTTAATTAATATTCCGAGAGGTTTATTGAAATAGCACTACCGGAAGCGGTGGAGGCTAGAACATGCGTTCTCCATTTAGGGGCATTTCCTTAATGGCCAGTTCTTCCTTGAGAAACCATCGGCCCCTATGACACACGGGAACAGGACAAAAATGGTAAAGTAGAGACAACGCAGAAGAAGTAGGAATTAATAATTACCATCGGGACCGTTAAATGTCGATTAACGTCTGCGACACTCTCGGTACACATGTTTTTCGACTCTGCAAGGTTACATGGAGAAAATACTAACGTAATCATAAATACATAGTATATTCATTCCCACATAACGTCTTATTACAAATTTTCTGAATAAATTGGTGTTTTACTGAAAAACTAGTTGCAATTGCACGGAATGATAAAAAAATCAAAAATTCAATCATAAAGATACTAAAACCGGATTAAATTAGTTTTTCCACTAAAAATTGGGTGAACAAATTTAATTTATCGTTATTTTTTTTGTTTCCTGGTTCAGTGGTTACCCCCTAATAATTTTTCTGTTTTTAAATTTTAAATCTACTGAAAATTTGGTTGCAACTGACGTGGAATGACTCCCAAAAAAATCCAAAATTCGATCATAACTTTCGACATACTCATGATTTTGATTCGCAAATTTGGGGAAATGTTCTAGACAACAAACATCATCTTTTTTCATAATTTCAGATAAATCGAATCAAAAGTATTCAAAGTCTAAATATATTTTGTTGAATCTTTGTTTAAAATAACTGAAAAATGAAATTCTCTATTATTGGGATGGTGATTGAAATTCCGTTGGTAGTACGCAAAGCACAATATCTAAAGTCGCGCAGAGGGATGTGACGTCACGAGGTTTAAAAATATCTTCATGTTTGTAACTAACGCCGTTTGGTCCGACTTGAACCCGAGGGGCCGAAGGCGGTTGAAACAAAGGGTCGCTAACCGTACAAGAAAAAACTTAATTTCTCCCCAAATATCGTATTTCTTGAAAATATTCTCCTCTGCAGTTTTCAGAGCTCATAAAATCATTTAAAACACTTTTTTCAAAAGCACATACAAATACCAAAGGAATTAAAGTGAATTCACTCTCGAGTCGAGTTTAACCCTTAGTATAATTTTTTTTGTCGATTGTACAAAGCTTGCGTTCTAGGGGTTACTCTCTAAATAACATTATTGTCTTTAAAGTTAAAATCTACTGAAAATCTGGTTGTAATTGCGTGGAATGACCCTAAAAAAAATCCAAAATTCGGTCATAACTTTTAAGATAAGTAAGATATTCATATGAAAATTTGAGGAAGTGTTCTAGACAACAATTAGTCTTTTCTCCTAAAATTTCAGGTAAATCCTCAGATAAGATCCAATTTTTGTTAATTAACGAAAATTTGTTGTTACTCCCGAGAGAAATAAATATGAAAAAAAAATCGTGAAAAATACCAAAGGAAAGTGAATTCACTTTCGAGTCGAACGTAACCGATAGTATCGGTTGGTAGCATGTGGGTTTAATAAGTGGTGCAGGAGTAGTCGGATTAATCGTTGCAAGAGAGCGTCCAGTGGCTTCGAATGAAAGAGCGGAGGCGCGCGCCTCGATCAAAACCAGTTTCGCCGGTCGCATTCGATTTGATCTCAAGCTGAACCCCGTCTCGCTCACCTCTTCTGAACATGTCATTTTTTTTTACTAAATTAACCATTCGCGTCTCCTATTTCACGCTACTAATCCCTTTCCTCCTCCAAGACCAAAGAGACGATCATTCATAAACTCTCTCGTGACGGGAAACCTCGTAAAGTAGATTCTCGCTAAGTGTACGTAGTAAATTGTCGTCAAATGTCATAAAAACATTATTAATAGTACACGTCGTCTCTGTGAACACGTATCGTAAATTTTAAGGGTGTCCGAGACAGCCTAAAGGTGTCACAAAATAGTTGCTATAGTCATAAGACTTCATAAAGTTCAGTTGAATTATTTTTTCATCCATTGTGAACTAAAATTATTAAACTGCGCGGAATTACCCTAAAAAAAGTCCAAAATACGGTCATAAGTTTTAAAGCATGTAAGATATTAATACGAAAATTTGCGGAAGTATTCTAGGCAACAGGCACTCTGTTTTATTAATATCTACTAAAAATTTGGTTGTAACTGCGTGGAATGACCCTTAAAAAAACCCAAAAATCGGTCGTAACTTTTAAAATACGTAAGATATTAATACGAAAACTTAAGGATATGTTCTAAACAACAAACAGCACCTTCTCTCACAATTTCGGATAAATCAAATCAAAGGAAAAATTGACGGACGTTTTCTTCAATATAAATATTTATTTTATTTTATTTTACTGTGACTACTTAACCGTTTCGAAAAGGGTAAAATGACAAGGAGGATTAAAATTTATTCTCTCATATAACTTGTAGGAGAATTTACGTCCAGTGAGAACGAGTTGGTCATGGAAGGTGGGCAGGTGCGTAAGGCACATGCGGGCTGAAAAGAAGCATGTCGCAGGACATTTTTTCTGTCGCCTCTTATTGCATTCTTCCTTTCACTTTAACGATGGGCAGACGTACTCTCGAAAGTAGATTTCCTTGAAATCGCCACGAGTCCCTAAAATGCGCAAACTAATTTGGGATAAAGTCGAGCTGCCCCCGGGGGGTGGTTAGTCTTCGGAATAACCTGAGTTTCAAAGCGTTTTAATTGTCGAGTTAATTAAAGAAAATAGTCGCTATGGCAAACTACGATTCGCAAAACTGTCTCCGAACTCGACGAACATTCCGTAGCGTAGTATTTTTTCAAATTCAACCAACTAGAGATATTTAATGAAAAATCCACAAGACTATTAAAATCCACTTTCACCCTCTTTGATTTTCGTCAAATCGGCGGAAAATTTGGTTTCAGCTTACATGGAATGACCCCCAAAAAAATCCAAAATTCGATCATAACTTTTAAAATACTCATGTTATTGATACCAAAATTTGAGGAAATGTTCTAGACAACAAACATCATTTTCTCTCATAATTTCAGACAGTTAAAAATTGTGCTGAATTTATAATTTTTTTAAATTTCCGATAAGTTTAAATTTGAATATTTCGTGAAGTTTTTTTTTTATTAAATTCATTTTGAAAGCTAACCACTGTTTTGATAAAAAGGACTTATATGAATCTAGTGAAATGGCAAAAATCTGTTTTTCCATGACGGGGCGCTATATTGAGACATCGGTGGCGATCCCCTATTGGCCAAGGGTGTCCGGAGATATGGAACTAAATCAATGTAGGACATTTATATTGGCCCGGAAATTGCTGACTCTCTCTGCATGGACACTCTGAGCGTATTAAGATTTCTGATCCCACCTCGTAGGGCGACCGACATTTTTATTATTTCACGTTATTCTCTAAAGAAATAAAAAAAAATGAAATACTGCATCGTCAAATCCCGCCTTTTCTGTCCATAAAATTCACATTTCTGCATGTAAAATATCCGGAAATATAAGTTTTATATATAATGAATTTGAATTTTTCTATTTCTCTATTGAATCGTAATGAAATACGAGGCGCTGATTGCCATCAAAGTGTCGGGTGTCAAAGCAATTCATTAAAATTAATCGGTCCAGAGGCCGACTCGTTATCGAGCGATTAGTCGTTTTCTTTATTTTCTCGGTGAGCGAGAAACCACTTATTTTCCATCTTATCAAGTGCTCGTTTCATAAACCAGGAAATAATTCTGTCCTCTCGCTTCCAATATTTTTGCATTTAATCCACTCTGGAATTTGAAATTCATTTGGTCTGGCTGATTGGACGAAGAAAATTTTGTTTTGTAATCTCGATTCACCAAAAAGTGGTTTAGTAATCCGACTTGAAAGACAGAAATTTGGTTTTGTAATCTGGTTAGACTTAATTATGGTTTAGTAATCCGGTAAAATTAGACCTTGATAGACGAAAATGTGGTTTTACAATTACACTTCACTAAAATTTAGTTTAGTAATCCTCCTCACAAATTATGGTTTTGTAATCCG
>JAUESI010000002.1:9472094-9515220 GCA_032275145.1 Synergus laeviventris
GGCCAAAATTTGGTTTAGTAATCCCGCGAAATTTGGCTTTATAATATAGTTAGAACAAATTGTGGTTTTGTAATCCGGATATGATTACCATTGTTTTCTTTTGTAATCTCGATTCACCAAAATGTGGTTTGGTAACATGACTCAAGGATAAAATAGTTATATTTATAATCCGCCTTAAAAGACCCAAATTTGGTTTAGTAATCCGATTATGACTAATCTATGGTTTAGTAATCCGGCTCCAAAAATTACGGTTTGGTAATCCGACTCTAAAGAAAAAAATATATTTTAGTAATCAGGAAAAAATTTATCTTTATAACATGGTTATAATAAATTATGGTTTTGTAATCCAGATATGATTAGCATTGTTTTCTTTTGTAATCTCGATTCACCAAAATGTGGTTTAGTAATCTGACTTGAAAGACCAAAATTTGGTTTTGTAATCTAGTTAGACTTAATTATGGTTTAGTAATCCGGTAAAATTAGACCTTGATATAGACGAAAATGTGTGTTTACAATTATACGCTTCACTAAAATGTAATTGAGTAATCCTCCTCACAAATTATGGTTTTGTAATCCGGCTTGAAATGTCTTAATTTACTTTTGCATTCCGTCTTTGTAATCTCGATGCACAAACATGTGGTTTAGTAATCATCCACAACAAAGTATGGTTTTGTAATCCGACTCAAATGGCCAAAATTTGGTTTAGTAATCCCGCGAAATTTGGCTTTATAATATAGTTAGAACAAATTGTGGTTTTGTAATCCGGATATGATTACCATTGTTTTCTTTTGTAATCTCGATTCACCAAAATGTGGTTTGGTAACATGACTCAAGGATAAAAAAGTTATATTTATAATCCGACTTAAAAGACCCAAATTTGGTTTAGTAATCCGCCTCGACAAATTATAGTTTTCTAATCCGACTTTGCCTTTTGAATATTTGAAATATTTTAAGAGAATTTTCGCATTTTGATATTCGAAACAAGTAGCAATTATTCAGGCGTAGCGCGCACGTGAAAGGAAGTGACAGTACAGCAAATAGAAGAGTCAAAAAATAAAGAGAGAAAAGAAAACTAACGATGATCGTGTGGTTAATTGTCAAGGCGCTTTTGCCGATAGATCCAGGTGCCTCGGACCCTTAGTCAGGTAATGCATTATTTTCTCCCCCGAGAGACCGTGGGAATTCTTAAAGACACATGAGGGAACTTAATTCTTCGATTAATCGCTTATCAGGGTTCGCATCAACCGACTCGATTGTGACTACAAATTCGCTCATATTTTATATACAATATTAAATGGCTTGACTAGAGACAACATTTTTTAAAACACTGTGTTAGTTTTGTAATTTGACTCGACCAAATTATGGTCTTGTAATCCGGCTGGGAGGACCAAAATGTAGTTTTGTAATCCGACATAGGAGGATCAAGTTGTGGTTTAGTATTCCTCAATCAAATAGACCAAAATGTGTTTTTGTAATCCAGCTCTGTAGTCCCAAATTTGGCGTTGTATTTCGGAACCAAATTGGGTTCACTACATTTATTCTTCTCAACTTTTTTCTAAGATTTACAAATCTATTCAAGAATTCGATCATCATTCCGAGAAGAAGATTCCTTAACTAATAATATATTTTTTCCCTAGAAAATCGATAGATCACGCCCCTCGACACGATTACGCGGTTCATAGGTTAACGGCGTTACAAGATGCTTACCCCGTTAAAGTTTCCGTTCTCTGTGTTTTATTACCCTGGTATTGTTCTCGAGTCGGTATTTTTTCTTTCATTTAAAAGAAAATCTAAAAATGCTCGTCGCTATTATTCTCTAATGAGTGTACCTGCGCCTAGATGACTGATAAACTCTATATCAGTCTAATAACACGAGAGAGTCTATAGTAGATAAATTCCATTGGCCAACTATAATAATATTTATTCACGTCAATAAGCGCCCTAAGCCAATATCGACAAGTTTCTTATCGCTTGATTGCATCGCGCTAAGCTTTATCCGAAAACCATAAAAGAATAATCTAATTAAAAAAAAGTTTTAAAGTTTTGTTGAAGGAAATGTTTTAAAATGTTATTGAGATTTGATTTAAGTTATTACAATCTTCCTCCCACCTGATTTAAAAAAAATTTTTAAACTACTGAAAATCTGGTTGTAATTACGTGGAACGCCCCCCAAAAAAACTCAAAATTCGATCATAACTTCTAAGAAAATCAAGAGATTAATACGAAATTTTGTGGAACTGCTCTAAACAACTCAATAATTTTTTCCCTTATAACTTTTATGATAACCAACTTATGGAAATTCGGCTTTCTGAATTTTCTTTTCTATAAGAAACGTCAAAAAATAAATTTTCTGTTATATCCCGAGTTTTGTCTATCTTAAAACGTTTCCGACGGTGTGTCAACTTTCTAATAACTTTATTGCCATTACATCTCAAATCTACTGAAAATCTGTTTGCATTTGCGTGGAACGCCCCCCAAAAAAATTCAAAATTCCATCATAACTTTTAAGAAAATCAAGAGATTAATACGAAATTTTGTGGAAATGCTCTAAACAACAAACAACATCTTCTCCCAAAATTCCATATAAATCCTATTGCGAGGAGCTTCAGAATTATTTTGTCTTTCATAACTTTTTTTTCAATCGCCTTATTGAAATTTGGCTTTTTGGATTTCATTCTCCAACTGTGTACTAATAATTGTACACCCACTGAATATTTTTGCCCTTCTTGGGTCTCGTGCGATGTCGGACAAACGATAATCGTCCTATAATACGTTCCCACAAATCTTTCTCTCTCTCCACGCAAAGAGGAATAAAACCGAACAACAGTCTCCAGACTCCAGCCTCGACAGTCCGCACGAGGCCTACCGAGTGTTCTCTGTTTTAATTTAGGGTGGGGGGCACGGAGACGTTCGATTGGTTGACCCCTTCCTCCACGCCCCTATCACCCGTCATGCAACTTCTCTGCTTTAGGAAAGTCAGTCGTGCGTAGTCTTTCGTCTTCAAAGGTCGAGTTTGTTTCTCTTCCTTTAAAAAACTAGTTTTCAAAACAAAATACGTATTCGATCCCTTAAAATTGAATTATTTCGGATTTCAAATATAAATCGGATATATTAGAATATATTATCTTCAAAGTGCCTTTTTCTCAGTGCAGTTTGTGGGAGCCTTTTGTTAAAATTGTGATCTACATACAGTGTCTTGTACTTACAAAAAGAAACGTCAATTAATATCACATTTTCGAGTTTTTATCCCTCGACCTGGAGTCGAGGTGGAGGCGAATTGAAATTGAAAATCCAGCGGATTTGAAATTTAATACAAGGAACTTTGCCGTGGAGAAACGAAGTTGGTGTATATATTCGAATACTAAATTCTTGAAAGCTGTGAGAAGTTGGACGATTCTTTCATAGCCCTTGTAAGGCGTTAAATTTCGGCCCCTCTCGTCCGTCTCCCCTCCGTCATCGGAGTCGCGTTAGGCGAGTGCGAGGGAAGTTTACTTTTCGAGTCCTCCGAGCGAAGCCGGTCGGAAAGTTTGGAAACGAGTGAGAGGAGAGACTTTGGGGGAGAAAACGGGGAAGCCTGTGGAATATTTTATCATATATCATCCAACCGAAATTGGGGCGGAAGTACCCGTCTCGCGTTTGTTGGAATTCCGCTCTCTGCAGTTGAATAGAGAGGAGAGAATCGAATTCTGGATGACCAGTTAGTGAAGTCGCGTGACCTCTCAGATTCTTTCGCCGCCTCGAAGTCTTTGCTATGTGGACGCCACTGCATACGTGCATCTTCCTCATCCGACGGTAGCCGGATCCGCACACTGTTGCCACATCTCTCGCTCTACAGACACACATCATGTTCGTCTGCTCCTCGGAATACACCAATTACAAAATGGTACATTTATTTTCGTTATTTTCTCCTATTTCCATTGTTCAATGGTTTATTAGTTACTGAAAACAAAATGTAAGGGTCTATTGGCAATATTGAATCATGTCAACACAGAAAAACTATTGTTCAATTTTGTTGCAGATAACATTTTCCGTTTACATGCTATTTGTCGAAAGTTTATCCTACCATGGAATAAAAACCGTCGTCTGCTACGTCCTAAGCACCAATTCAAAATTCGACAAAGTAGACGTAAATTCGAGGTAGAAGTTAGGGAACCAGATTTAAAAAGCGTTGTGCTTATTTAGTTTTTATTTTAAAAATTATTGTCACCTTTTTTCCTGTTAAATAATTCAAATTTCAAGCATGAATCGAAGTCGGTAGAAGTTGTAATTGGTGAGAAGTCATTTTGTTTAGAATTTAACGATATTTTGTGGAGTTTGAAGGACATTTAAAATAGACTTTAAATAATTTTAAGAAATTTGACAATATTTTTTGGAATTTTAAAGTATTTAACCAGATTTCATTGGATTTAAAAAATTTAGGAACTTTTAAGAGATGGCAAGAGTTTAAAAAAATGTCATTTTGAACAATATTAAATGAAATTTAAGTATTTATGAAGGATTTAAGGAATTTTGAGGAATATCATGTGATTTTACAAAATTTGATGAGATTTCATGGAGGATTTTAAGTAATTGAAAAAATATTCCGAGACATTTTAAAAACGCGAAATTATCTTCGTTTTGTGTAAAGTTTATTCGGAAAGGTTAATTTTTGTTGGGGCGAATTTTTCACGTGAAATCGATGTACACCTTATCCTTTGTTTTTTCTGTGTAATAAGCGCCTTAATCCAATATCGACAACTTTCCTATATCGTTATTTTGCTTTGCGGGAAGCTTTATCCGAAAACCACAAAAGAAATAATCTGATTAGCAATTTTATGTATCAGAAGTTTTGAACGTTCAAATGAACAAAATATATTTTCCTACTTCTATATTTTATCAAGAAATATTATTCCAACTAAAAATAACAATGGAAATTACAAGTTTCTTTCGTACAGGGTTATTTTAAATATAAATGAATCAATGTTTTAAGCATCTTGCTATAGTTTAAAATATAATAAATACAAAAATTCGTTCATTTGCAAAAATAAAAATTTTAATTATAAGTTTTAAAATGGGAAAAAATTTCACTATGAATCCAAAAAAATCCAAAGTTTGATCATAACTTCTAAAATAATCAAAATCATAATACGAAAATTTTAAGAGAAATGTTCTAAAGGATAAAAAATAGCTTCTCCTAAAATTTCAGATAAATCGAATTAAATAAATTTGTTTTATTGTAATAATTAAAAAAATTAATCAGTTTTAAATTAAATATCTTATTAATTTTAAACATATTCAAACTGTAACTATCATTGAAGATCTGAATTTTTATATTCTTTGCTTTAAATTTATAATTCGGTCATTATACTTTCAAACTAAAGAAGATATTATTACGAAAATTTGGGATAAATTTTATGAAGAGGAATTTCACAATAATTTTTTCTCATAAAACTTTTTCGATCATTGACTTATTAAATTTGATTTTCTGGATTTTATTTTCTCTTTTTTTTTTAATTGAACAGTAAACTCCATTGTTTGGTGATTTATTACCCTTGAAAATCTGAAGCGTGTTGGATCGAAGTTTTTACCTCAAAATTAAATTTCTTCATTTCACATTTAAAGCCGTTCTAAAATTGGAAACCTAAAAAATTAATATGCACCACTTGAGCCATAAATGAATCGAATACGTATTTCCTATTGCGTAGTCGGAGCCTTGCGACGACAGAAAGTAATGATAGTGTTTTTATCGACACGTTTGATCCAATTTTAAAACGAACAAAACGCCCGATATCCATTTCGAGTAAATATTTGACGAGCAGTGTCGAACGCTTTGTGCAAAATGGTCTTTGTTTGTGGATTCCGCTTTCAAGGCTCTTTGTTAACAAAGTAAACATTGAGTCGATAAAAAAGTATACAAAAGGGCATTAGACAATGTTTTATTTTAAATGTAAGATCTTCAATTAAAAAAAAAAAATAACAGAAGATAATCATTTCCCAAGATATTAAAATTATTTTCTAAGGGACCATCCATAAATTATTTAATAGCTTTTATGTTTTTTTAAGAGGGAGGGGGTATACCTATATATTACGAGTTTTTTTTTTCAAATAAATACTATACAGGATTTTTACGGAATTTTAGAAGGATTTTAGACTTTTGGGAACAAAGAAGAGTAAATTAACTTTCAAAAGATTTTAAAGGGATTTCGAAAGTCAGTGATGTAAATATTTGAAAAAATGATATAATATATAGGAGGTGAGGAAATAAGTATTAGGTAATTTATAGATGGCTATTATAAATTTTATTGAAAAATCGAATGACGCAAAATGAATTTGTCACGTGTTACTTTAATATTTATTGGATATTTTGTTAACAAAATGTCTGGTTTTAATAAGTTCTGGAAAAGGACATCAAAGATGACAGTATCGAGTCGTTAAAGTCCAGTGAGATAATTGTTCCGTTTTAATTTAATGACCTCGTTATATGTTTAATGCGCTGAGCGATTTCTAGTTTCCATGGTAACTAACGCTAACCCGCAAGTCATTTTCGAGGAAGGTTGAACATTAGGGAGAATTAATTTTTTTATTGGTCGGAAATTATATAAGAGAATCCTCGTTATTTTTTTTTTTCATTCGGTATAAATTACATGTTCAAATTATTTAAATACAAATTGAAGTTATTAAATTCCAGATTAGAAACTTACAACGAATATTTTATAACTTTTTCAAAATCTCAGGACAATTTTAAATTGTTTATCCTCCATAACTTCTCAGTTAAATAATTTCAGAATGCTTAAAAATCTCAAAAGGTCTGCTTCATTTTTTCGAATCCTTTTGAAAACTCTTAGAATCAACCCTATAAAAAAAGTTCAATATTTTAAAAAAATAAACCACGCTATATTGCGGAGTTCCATTTGGAAACTCCGAATATCCTAAAATTAACCCCTTTTGCCACACACAGATCTAACCTTGCCGAAAAAAAATCTTTTTAAACTTTTTCCAACTGTGAAAAAATCCCTGAGTATGGTTTTTTTTAGAACTATTGAACTTTTTTATAATTTTTTTATAAGGTTTGATTTTTGACAGGGTTGTTTCAGCGGAATTCAAGGACCTGAAAATATTGTGTGAATCAATTTTGGAAAATGGAAAGTGTTGTTTTTTCAGTCTTTTTTCCAGAGTGGCCACATATCAGGGAAATCAGGGGAAATAGAAATTGATCTAATAATAATAATAAATAATTCTTTGAGATTCTATAGGTTTTTGAAGATTTCAAGAAATTGTCAATAATTTTAAGAAATTTTAGAGGTTTCTAGGAACTTTGTGAGATTTAAAGAGAATTTTATTTTTTAAAAGATTTAAATTTAAGTTACGCAAAATTTTTGAAAAATTAAACAGCACTGTTAGTGTTCTTCAATTTTTTAAAAATAGAATTTTTGTTATGGGATTGATTTTGGAACTTAAGAGTAAGTTTTTTTTGGAGAGTTTTTATAATGAAATTCAAAAGGCCAAAAAAATGCCCAAAATTATGAGATTTTCGAAATTCCCAGTTTCGATAGTGTTTTTCAATCTAGATTTCTATCTCCTCGACTCATGTGCTCTAATTACCTTGAGAGAGAAATGAAGGGCGGAAAAATATAGGGAAGTGGATGATCAATCCGACACGTGCCACTAACACGTGCGAAAGAAAACAACCTCGCGGGGTGGAATCTCTTTTCATTGAAACATTTACGCACCCTTGAACAAGTTAAACATCGTTTAGATACCGCAGTAAACATGTAAACGTTATTTAAAGTGATTTCCGGTCACATTTCTTTCTTTAGAAAAATTATCATTTGAGCTCATGAAATTAATTAATTTT
Organism: Synergus laeviventris; assembly: GCA_032275145.1. Taxonomy (NCBI): domain Eukaryota; kingdom Metazoa; phylum Arthropoda; class Insecta; order Hymenoptera; family Cynipidae; genus Synergus; species Synergus laeviventris. The sequence goes on from JAUESI010000002.1 coordinate 9,479,929, forward strand.
GATTTTTCTTTTACAGTATGGCTCTGACGAATTTGGACAGGATTCTCCGAGATATACCTCACCAAAGGCTGCGGCACTTTACGCAGAATCGTATTATATAGGTATGTACTTTTTTTTCGTTAAAAGTGTTCAAAATTCCAAAAAAAAAGTTTTTTGATTTAAGACCGAATTTATTTTAGTCTAAAATCCTAAAATTGGTTACCGATGAAACAAGTTTTTTTTAAAGGAAATAAAACGTTCCAAATAAAATTTTGTATGATTTTTAAAAGATTTCTTGAGATTTTGAGATATTTTTAAGAATTATCAAGGATTTAAAGAGGTTTCTAAGAATTTAAAAAGATTTGTAAGTGTTTTAAGGGATTTTACAGTTTGCCAAGAAATTTAAAAGATTACAAGACATTTTTAGTAATTTAAAAAGATTTACTGGAATTTTAAGAGATTTTAATAAATTGCATAAAATATTTTTATTTTCCTGGAAATACCTTGAGATCTTCTATTACTGTAATTTCCTTAAAATCCCTTAAAATATTTTGACGTTAAATTCTTTTTGAATTCCATGAAATCTTTTAAAACCCCTTGAAATCTCTTGGAACTTTTTGAAATAATTTGAAAAAAAACTTTTTTTCCTAAAATCGAGGTTTAAACAAAAAAGTATTCTTTTTTTCGACAAACTCACTACAATAATAATTAAATACTCATAACTCGTAACATAATAAATACTCTTTTTTTTTTGCAAATCGGAAAAATACCTATCGCTTTATTTCATCTAAAAAAAAACTTGGTTGATAGAAGCAAATTGTGTTTGAATCACAGAAACTTTTTTTTTGTGTCTACTTTTTGTTGTGTAGTTTTTTTTCCTAATATTTCTTTTTGTTATGAAAGGGGGCGGATCGATTATCGAGAATCGCCAATATTGATCGTAGGGAGGTTTCCTTAGCTTAGTCCTGCGCATTTAATCTATCGACGAATCCCTTTGTCAGACCAGTTTCACGGACGGCAGAACTTTCTCCAATATCCTAAACTCTTTCATCCCTCTATTCTATTCCCTCTGACCCTTCGTTTCGATTCCATCCATCTACGGCTGGGGAGAAGAAGAAAAAGAAAAAAAAAACTCTTCCAGAAATGCGAATCCGAGGAAAAGGACCTTCGGGCGCATATTCATGATGTTAGCATCTCGCAATTCAATTTTCAACTCCTTTTACAAATCAATTTGCAACAAATCGTTCCTCATGAAACTGAAGTTCCCTAAATTTACAACGAAAAAATAAAATAAAATTTTGTTGCTTTAATGGTGCCATTTGGTGTTCGAAGATATTTCAAAATAATCTCAACGATCTATAACTTTGCTTTCTTAAATTTGATCTCCCTAGGAGCCCAAAACTCCACTATTTACAAATTTACCATTATTTAAAAATTTCCTAAATTCCAGAACTAAAATGTTATTATTTTAAATGATCAAACATTTTTGGTCCTCTTTGGACTTTAAATGGAACCATTTAAAACCATAAAATTTTACGTCTAGAAGTTTGGGGATTTAAAACGATTGTTTTCGTGCTTATAGGGGTTGATTATAGGGGTGATACTAGAAGGTTAGGTGGATGAAACTTTTTTGACCTTTTTGGATATTAAATGAAACCATTTGGATGGATAAAACTTTTTTTTAGCCTCTTTCAACATTAAATGGAACCATTTAAAAGAATAAAATTTTAGGCCTCGAAATTAGATGAATTGCAATGATTTTTTTTTAAAAGACACATATTTGAAATGACAAAATTTTAGGTTTCGAAGTTTTGGGATTTTTAATGACTTTTTTTGTGCTTAGGGGTTGATTTTTAACTTGAATCTATAGATTTAGGTGGATGAAAAGTTGTGGGTTGATTTTAGGGTGATTCTAGAGGGCACGTGGGTCAAAGTTGTTTGGTCTTCTTTAGGCATCAGATGGAACCATTAACGACGATTTCGTTAATAAGAATTTTCGGTAATATTAGTTTTATTTGGGAATTTGAAATTATGGTAATTTTGGTAATTTTCTTCTCTTGCGATAATAAATATTTTCGTTATATTTCAATTCCTATCGTGTTGATTCAAAGTAATGTTTCTTAAAAGTTCATAAATCTGTAATTTGTATAGATCGATACTTGACGAAGAAAACCGCATGGCGTGGTAAGAAAAACTTTTATCAGACATCGAGCACCAGTTGTTAGAAATATAGTTTGGCTTAGTTTCTGGTTTTCTAGCAGAAACGGTACGAAATTATATCAAGCGAAGTATCAAGAAATACGCCCGCGAATCTTATTGCCGTTGTTTTCAACTCGAGTTACGGCCTTGGCTTTTTCGCAAAGCATCTATTGCTGTATCCGCTCTTCTGGTCTTTTGTCTTGTTACCGATAAAGACGAGGAATGAGCAAAAAAGGTCATAACTTCAATTTCGTTTTTTCAATAAAAATTGTCTTCTTGAGTTCAGTTTTCTATTCTTCTAGACGATCTGAGCTTCAATAAAAAAAGAATTTTTTCTAAACCATACAAGATCCAAAATTTCTGATGAAAAGTAGTTGTATCAACCCAATAAATTGACTCACCTCCTACTTAATCCCTTTAATTAAAAAAATGATCAACTTTACTCTAATTCGTAGGGGGGGGGGGGATTTATGGCTGATAATAGGTCTTTTTAATGCTTAAAGATATCCCCCAAAGTTTCATCCCTCCAGATCATTTGGAACTCACCCCATATCATTCCTGAAACCTACAAGTTTTTGGTAAGTATGGGGCGAGTTCCAAATGATGACAATATTTGGACTAATGAATTTTTTGGATTAAAGGATGATGTGGGGAGAGATGCAACTTTTTGGAATGTCTTTTAGCATTGAAAACACCTATTATCAGCCATAACATTTGGATCCGACGAATTAGGGTAAATTAAAATTGTTTAGGTGTAATAGATGATATGGAGTGAGTTCAAAATAAACTGAAGGGATGAAACTTTTTGGTGCGTCTTCTAGAATTAAGAGGACTTTATTATCAGTAATAAAATGTTGACCCAACCATTGTTGGTTCATTTATTGGGTTGTATACATCTGCTTTCCTCCAGAAAATTGTGGATCTTGAATTTCCCCGTGTAGCTCTTATGTGGAAAACTAGTCAGGTCAGACTCGTCATGGTCAGAAATTCCTTACTAGCACCAGACAGGGCCCTGATTAGTACCATATTTTCTAGACTTGAACTTCTATACTGTACCACACTAGAACCCTACTTTAAATAGGGAAAGACAGGGAAATTTCTACACGGGTTGTTAAAAAAATTCTGCTTTTAATTTTCGTTAATCCAAACGTTTGAAACTTCAGTCTCATAAGGCTGATTGGATTGGGAATCGTTGACGTTTGAAAAAGCGCCTGTTGACTCCATTTAGTTCATTTAGTCGTCGATTCACTGAGCGCGTTCCACGGTCAGTTAGTGACACGTGCCTTCGCTGTTGGTTTCTTTACCACGCGGTGGTCGGAGATTTCGAAATAAAATTGGAATAGTATCAATACAAGATTTGCATAAATAATATAGACAATGCAGAAGCAGCTGTACCTTCATTGTAATTTACAAGTTTCGCAAACTGATGAACATGTCTCTTTTCAGATGGCAATGCTGCAGGAACAGGTCCTGGCGACCCTTGGACGGGTGGAGGGGGTGGTGTTCAACCACCCTACAGTGGATATGCCCCACCCCATCTGGCTCAGCCTGCCTACCCCATGCACCTACCCCACGACCCCATGGTAAGTTTTATTTTTTTTAATTTTAATATTCTTCCATATTTTAATTGCAATCGAAATATATCGAAGATTATCGAAATATATAATATAATATAGAATGATATCGAAATATATCGAAAATAATCAAAATATTTCAAAGGATATCGATATACATTAAATACTATCGAAGAATATCGAACAGTATCGAAATAATCCAATTGTTGAATTATCGACTTATTAAATAATATAGAAGTATTGAAATATGTCAAACAGAATATACAGAATCAAATATAATCAAAATATATCAAAGGATAGCGAAACACAATGAATAATATCGAAATATTTCAAAGAGTATCGAAAAATATCGAAGCAATATCGAATAATATGGAAATGATACAAGTGTTAAATTACCAAAGAATATTAAATGATATCGAAAAATACCGATAATGCATATCGAATATGCATCGATAAACATTTATTTCGAGACAATCGATACAAGGGAATTGGACGTTAGATTTAAGATTTCTAAGACGTTTTTGTTTCGTCGACTTCTGCCACGAATATCATCAAAATGTATCGGATTCTCGCATATTATGGACCTCCACAGAATTTGAAAACTCCGAATGCGTCATAATTTTGGGCATGAAAAAAAAATCATTGTTGTTATTTTTGAGGAGCCCAAAAAAGCCCAAAAAACTATGTTCTTAAAATGTCTAAAAATATAATTTCTGTAATGGGGATTGATTTTAGAACTTAAGGGTTGTTTTTGAAGAGTCCGTTTTTGCGGAATTCAGAAGTCCAAAAAAAGCTCAAAATTATCGCGCAATTGATTTTTTTAGTTTGTTGTTCAAGACCTTGGACTCCACAGCAAAATTGTTTTTTTGAAAAAAGTAAAGGAGTCCAAAATTATTTTTTCGGAATTTTGAAATTATTTTGTGGAGGTTCTAGCTTAATAGACTTTAGGGACGTAGTATTAACTTTACGAGGGAAGATCAGAGGAGGGAGTGAGCGTAAAGTTTCGAAAAGTCAGAGCGGTTAGTAAAAATAAATAAATAAAAGCGGGCGCGCGAGAGGCTCGTAAACGTTATCTCGCCGGACTCGAGAAGAGACGCCTCGATACTCCCGGTTCCACGGTGGCTTTATTACGACGACTAAACTACTCGTTTAGTGAAACCAGGGTCCTACCGTGAACCTTGACAGTCTCTTGCCACCGGAAATTGAGGGAAACGAACCTTTTCTTCCATTTCTCGGAATTTAATTGCAACTTCCAACATTCAAAGCAGAATTCCTGATTTGAATGTCAGAAATTTCAATATAATTATATATGCTACTTTTCTATAATCTAAAAAGATCCCCACAACGCTACCGCTCTTTTCAAGAGTCGAGATCACCCTAACTAAAAACATTGACCCATGTTGAGACATCCAGCTATGTTTTTGGAAAAGCTAGTATAATATCGTAATAAATGTATTACCTTAATCAGAAACATTGACCCATTTTTCGAAGTAAACTGAAAAACTATAGGGTTAGAACTTTGGTCCAACACCCGTAATCAACTCCTCAAACAGGATGTAAATAAAGTTATAAAAAATCGTTATGAAAGGTGCATTTAAAACGGGAGGTAAATCAATTTAAATATACTACCCTAACCTAAACATTGACTCATATACAAACCATCTTCTATGTTTTTTAAAAATATTAGTTAGCGTTTTCGCATCTGTTACAGCTACTTTAAAATCCGTAATGAAAGTCTCTCGTTTGCAGAAATGCAAAAAATTGTTATGTTGGGGCCGCAGCTGGATGACATCGAAAATTTTTGTTTTCTGAGGAGAAAGTTTTTACTATTGAGCGAACTCATAATCATCAAAATGATCAACAACTCTTACCTAAAGGTTCTTTGAGGTCTAATCAAGTAATAACAGTTAGTAGATCACATTTTCCTGCATCAGTGATGGTTTGAGGTGGAATTTGTACAACAGGAAAGACTCCATTGGTGTTTGTCAAAAAAGGAGTGAAAACCAACCAAAAATATTATCAGGATAACATCTTGAAGGCCGTCGTGGATCCTCGGACACTTGAACACTTCGGTGAAAACCGATGTACTTTTCAACAAGGCTGGGCAACAGCACATGGCGCGACAGCGACGATGCAGTTCTGCAAATGGTTGTTTCCTGATACTTGGGGAAAATATGTGTATCCACCAAATTCACCGGATTTGTATCCACTTCATTATTCAATCTGGTCTATCTTAGAGAATAAGGTTTGCTCTAAAAACCACACCAGTATACGATCGTTAAAACGCAACCTTACTCATGCCTGGGATCAAATAACCTAAGAAGTAATACATTAATATTTTACATTATTACATATAAGAATATATTTACGGGAACTTTTGACGTACCCTGTACAGTATTACAAAAATACTTCATCGAACTCTGTCAAAAATTGCTGAAAGATTTGACAGGAAAGTTACTTCTCGATGAGATGTTAGCTTCGAAAAATTGAGTTTCCCGAGCCGAGGAAGTTTTCAGTGCAGGGGGAAGTGTAGAAAGAATCGAGGATTGACTACAACTTTTCGCTGAAAAGAATGGAAGATAATCGTGTATCCCTGGAAGGCGTAAATCAAACCAGAGGCTGCTCGTGCACTTGACTGGAAGCTGCACGACTAGCGGGAGGGTAGAACTATATATAGAGCCGCCGTCCAGTGACTCATATGACGTATGTAGAGTGTACACTGAGCACCGAGTTCTGTCAACAGTGTCTCTCAACTGTGTGTACAGGCAACTCCACAAAGTGCAAATAAGAGCACGCGAAAGAATCACCAGCTGGGTTAACGGAATGCCGACACTCAGGGTAGCCTCTAAAATCTTCTTGTTATACTTCTGGCTGCTTGAAAGTTTAAATCGAGATGTTCAGAAGTTTTTTTGGACAAAGACCAAATCGTAATGACCATAAAACCTCAATAATCTTTGAAACTCCTTAAAAATACTCAACATCCATCAAAAAATAGTTAAATCCTTTAAAATACCATTACATTTTTCTAAATACATAAATATTCCATCTCTAAGATGTGAATACCTTTTTTTAATTTCTTAACCTTGTAACCTACTTTGTAACGTGCGTATAATATTGCTAGTTTACAATAAATGTGCAGATTCTCATGGTTGCGGCGCTAGTATCGACAGTAGATATTTCGATACTTTCGATATTTTGATTTATCTTTCTATCATCCCTAGTGATTTTAATTAAAATTTTTGTTTTTGCAGGCCTACTCGGCGATGTCGCCCAATGGTGAGCCGCCAGCGCCAATTCTAGGTTCAGCAGTGACAAGTGCGGCTTCGTTGCCGCCGATGTCGACCTTCCGTGGCAGCGCTGCAGTCGCAGCAAATAGCGGGACTGGTGCTCCTTCACCGGCGTCGTTGCAATACAGCCATAGTCCCGGTGCGCCAGCACCTGGTGCACCATCTTCCGCACCCAGTGCCCCCACCTCCAACCAGCCCTCCGCCGGAGACACTCTCGGCAAAGCCCTCGCATCCGTAGTAAGCACACCTCGAGTAAGCACTGCTAATGCTTTCTTACTTTTTCAAATAATGTAAAACTACATTTTTGAGGTGGTGCTTCTGACAGTCTGTTCGACATCTGGAGTCAAAAAAATTTCAAGTCGTTGTCAAGATTGTGACTTAGAAAATCAAATCAATCAAAAATTCCACATTCGATTGTCCTTCAAAGTCGATCGCAAAATCCATTTTTAACTCTGTAGTCAACTTTGGATTAATCGAATAAGCGGAAAGTTGATTTTTAACTCGATTAATCGAATATGAGAGTGAGAAAGAGAGCCTACTTTTAATCGGTTATTAATCGTTTAATCGACTTCCAAGAACAATCGAAAAATTGACTTTTATTTTAGTTTTCCTCCCCTATGGACTACTTGATTTTCCATAAGTGGATTTATTATATAAAAGATAAGCAGAAGCACTTCCTCAATTTAATCACTTTTCTTTCTTTCCGAGCCTCTAACCAATTTGACTTATCAATAGATCTACCCCACGGACCAATCAGTATCAAGTTATAGCAGTAATCCGTCAACACCGGTGAGTTCGCCGCCACCTTTAACGGGCTCGGGGCCAGGCTGGGCACCCGGAGCAGCTCCAGTCTCGCCTCACTTCACAGCAGATCCAAATCGGGGGACGATTCACATGGTGTGTATTCGCTTGCCGTTATCTAAACCTGAAAAATTCTTTTTTAATTTTAAACATTTTTTTCTTCATTTTCACATTCTTATTTTATATTAATCTTTGATTTCTGGCCTTTAAATTTAATTTCGCTCATGAAAGGCATTTGTATCACTTTTCCCCGAACGAGAAATAGTTTCAAAACACTCATTGCATAATGATTGCTTCTGTTTTCACCCCATTCTTGATTTCAAGTTGCGATATGATTTGCGTATGTGGTTTCTCACGATTTGCTTCACTAATCTCTCGCACGACTACGATGTGCAGTAATATTCATCGGAACATAGTAAATCTATCATTTTGAAAAGGCGAAGAGAACTGGAAGATGCTTTTAAAATATTTGTCTTACTTTTCGATCAACTTCTTTGATTGAAAGTCTGTCACTTTTAGTTTGAAACTATACTCTTTTGAAATATTACTGCAATCCGTCTTGTGAACAAAATACTCTCACCTTATTAGACGTCTCTAATCGATGTAATTTTGATCTCAAAAAAAAATAGTTTTTTTATTTAAATGTGGACTGAATCTATAGACACTGAGAAGAAAATTCAACTAGTTTTACTTTGAAGTCCGTCGGTTTTCTTAGAAAATATTTTCAGTTAAAAAATGTATTTTTTGAAAATTGGAATATTTTTGTGAAAAATTGCTTTACTCTCCATTTTTGAGAGAATTTTGTATTGTGAAGCCTGGATTCTATTATAAAAAGCGCACTTCGACCTTCATTCTAATCCTGTCAAAGTTTATGCTTTCTGAATTGAGCTAACAAAATTAACAGAAGCTTCACTCGGCCTTTGAACATTTTTTGATCGAATGCCTTCATTTGCCCACCGAATCGTGAAAACCCATTTGTTCATACTTTTTAATTTTTTCCGCCCTTGTTTGTGTACGTTGTGTTGATTTGGTTGTTCTCTTTTTTTTTTTTTGGTTTTGTTGTTGCGTTGGTGTTATGTGTGAAGCCGGCACCTGAACAGCAGAGGCTAGATGATGCCATTGGCTTTCTTCGCGACCACGCCGAGGTGAGGATCGCCGATTCATTTTGATTTCTTCCATACTTTTAAACTTTTAAGTTCTTGATCTCTCGCACGTTAAATGACGACCTTCTTGCCACCGACCGAACGATTATCTTTTAGCGATTCAATCTTATTAACCAAATTTTATGCGACAAATGCCATGACTTTTTTTATTCACAATTCTATATATTTATCATTTTCTGGCGTCATTAAACGTGCGTTGCTTATCTCTGCCTACTAACGGTGGCGGTTTTATATTTACTAATCAATAACCCAGGGGTCGATTCTCAGAAGAGGTGATCTTTTAATCTTACTATTCAGCCAATAGAGATTTTATTTAACTAATCCTGCATGCTTTTCTTCTTTCTAAGGATGCAGATCTGGATTCGATTCTTGATTCTTGTAAATAATAATATGTTTAAAGAATTTTCAATCGAATCGAAGATCCCTTCCTTTCATGCGCGGCAGTTCGTGTTCAAATATATATTTTTAAAAATAAACTATCTCTTTCCACTGAAATCACCGTCCATGCTTCCCTTCATTTTAATTGAATTCACCATCAGTCAAAAAATCGTCCGAGATTTCGCTGCAATTTTGACAGGAATGCCTTTCTTTCCTAAATGCGTCTTCTCACTATTAATAATTCTTCTCTTCTCAAATACTTCTTTAATTTTGACTCATAACCGGTGTGTAATCGTGTCGTTGTTTCGGTATTCTGTTGGTACAGGGAACGCGGATGGAAGAGCGACTAGACGATGCCATAAACGTACTGAGGAATCACGCCGAGAGCCAAATTGCACTTCAACTTGGACCAGTGGGTCCTCATAGTTCCTTATATTCCCACACGTCACCTCAACAACTGGATCACTTGGTAAGGCCACTTCAAGTGTAGTCAAAACGATCTTTAAAGTAAAATATTTACATGAAGATCTTCCTTCGGCAACATTATATCAAAAGTTATTGCCGCATCGAATTACTCATTTAAATCAAAGGTCACGAAGTCTCAGGCCTTATCATTTATCGATTGTTTTGAACGACAATTAGGCGCCGATTTGACCTTGATATTCATTTTTCAGACGAGTCCACATCCAGCGGGTACAATGTCGCAACCACCGGGCTCTTATCCTGGTCTAGCACCCACGCCAGACACCGACGGCTCTATAAAAATCGAAAGGCTACCCGTCACGAATGCCAGTAAGTTGATCTCGATACTCTCCGATAAGCAAAGTCAACTCATCTTGATTAGCAAAGTATGCCCGAGATAGGAGAACATTTAATCTCTTCAAAATTGTTCCTTTCATTTCTGCGATAACTGTAGGCTTCGAACTTGATTAGTGATGCAATAAAAGCGATTTTCCGATATTTTTTATATTAAATGTAAATTAGAGAGACATTAAAAAATTAAAAATTGTCTAAGAATATCGAAATTAGGGTGGCTACTTAACCGGGAAACAAGGAAATGACCGTTTACTTCTAATCGTAATATAATTCAAGTTATCATTCCTTTAATAATTGTCTGTACTATATGAATTAGGGTAATAATAATAATAATGAACGAAATATTTCTTCATAATTCTATTTTATCCAGAAATATTGATCCAACTAAAAATAATAATAGGCATTACAAGTTTCTTTCATACAGAATTATTTTCAATGCAAATGAATCAATATTTTAAAACTTTCTGGTTTAAAATACAATCAATATAAAAATTCGTTCATTTGAACATTCAGAACTTTTCAGTTATTGAATTGAGTTGAAGTACTAGACTTTCAGTGTGACGCTGAGAGATTTTAATTTACTTTAGGGATTCAAAAGAAGAACTCATTTGTATAATATTTCTTGAAAATCTCTTGAAAATCCTTAAACTCTCTTAAATTCTTTGGAAATCCATTGGAAGTTCCTTACAATCACTTAATATCACTTGAAATCTCTTAAAATCCGTTGAAATTCAGGATATTTAGAATGAAAGTCATGAATATGTTACTTTTAGTTGACCGGGAAAATTGAAAAACTTAACTAGGAAAAACCGGAAAATGACCAAGAATTGGGAATCGTCCGCCAAATCGCCACCCTGGAAAAGTTTCGAATTATTTCGAGAAATTTCAATATTCTTAGATATATTTTGATATAACGATATTCTTTGAGTTAAAAATTAAATTTTTTTTTCGGAATGGCCGCTTTCGGCACTTTTTATAGTTCGAAGCCTGTTAGAATTTCCATTGTCAAATACGCAATAAGTTTAAAGTCACTCAAAGAAAATCTGGGAAGTTACAAGTCCTAAATCCCGGTTGTAATTTCGCCGGAAGGGAAGAACAAAGAGACATCTCATCAAACAATTATCGAGCTTTGCAGCACGAGAGCTTTGTTCGTTTAGTCATGAAGCCGTGAAAAGCCTCGATACGGCAGCGCCAATTACATTCAGGAAGCGGTTGCGATAGAAAACGATCCCGATTTAGTCGATCTCCTTATAAACCTCTCGCATGACAATTCTCTCTTGCATTCACATTCGTCTCCAGAGTCGCGTTCAAGGATAGAAAATGGATTCTACTAAACACAAATGGAGAAAAGACCTTCTCCGAAGATCCTCAGGACGTTCCAGGGTTGCCACTGAAGAGAAAAAAAAAGATAAACGATTCATTCGACTGTTTTTTCGATTCTTAGAGAAAATTGAATAAAGAACTAAAGCTGTTTCCTCCGCTTTACAGAACTGGGATTCTAAAAACAGATCACGGCCTTCGTTTAGTTCTCCACTTAGAATTATTATATTGAAAAGAAAATTATTATGCTTCAAAATAACAGTACATGTATAGGGTTGAAGGCTATAAACTTTTGAACCATCATAAAATATATCAAAACAGTATAGCGTGGAGAAGTAATGCACCGAACATATGTTAAGCTGGTTCAACATTGCCATTTTGAAATATAACTTGTATTATAATTTAGGGCTCAGTTAAATCTAATTTGCGCTCTTATTGCGAAATTTTGGGCTCCACATTTGTTTGGAAAAAATTGCGTTTGTGCTGGCTTAACGTTAAGCTGGCACCATTATGCTGTAAAACAAGATAAAAATTAACTAAACAAATTTCTGCTAATGCCATAACTGTAGGCTCATTTAGGAGGGGCGTATTATTTTTTTTCAACTTTGCCCCTGGTATTTCGAGAGCCCTAAATGAGCCTAAAGTTATTTGGGGGAAAAAATTTGATTTTATTTACAGCATGGTGGTGCTTGCTTACCGTTAAGCCAGCACAAACGCAATTTTTTCCAAAAAAATCTGGAGCCCAAAATTATACGCAAACATATCGAATAGCATCGAATAGTGAGCGAAAATTTGTTAAATAGAAATCGCATCGTATCTGAGTCTAAAGGAAAATTGCATTTGAAATGAAAATGAAGCCTTTGGAATGATTTATTGCAAAGTTGCCTTATGGAGAATTGCTAGCCGATCGAGTTTATGGACTTGGAATAATGAAAGGCAAAAGCCTTTGAGAGATTACAAAGGTTCCAGGACATTAGAGAGCGATAGGAACGCACTTGAGAATTCACGCGTATACGGAGACACCCCACGAAGAACAGCGGTAATGGCGAACGCTCCGGATGCCAATGTCCATAGATGGTCAAGGCTGCGATATATTGAATGCAGAACACCGCACTTCTGTCCAAAGGACAGCAGTGGACTAAGGAGAGATCGGATTCTAGAAAATTCTGCATTCTATCGTTCTTTACTTCTTTCCAAGTCAGCCGATAAGCTGTAAGTGCCTGTTACCATTGTCATTATTGAGAAACGGTATAAGGTTCTACATCTTGTGAAATGGAGGCAAACAAAACGGAACTCGCGGGAGTCAGTGTTGTAAGTCTATCCATAAATAGGACTATAAGAGTCACTAAAGCCTCGAACAATAATGCATCCATTCTCTATCTCTTTCCTCTGAGCAGTCAACGTTTTATTTAGCAAAAATTATAGGCGTCAGGCTTTTTAGGAGCTGAAGATTGAAGGGATTAGGCGACTGCCGAAAGAATAAAAAACGGAATGACTCGGCGGTAATAATATTCCAGTTGTGCATTGTAAACTTCTGAGGAATTGTGTCCCTGCACTGTTAATGTCTGTTGGAAACAAATGCGTCACATTGTATGAAATGTTTTGAAATGTTGGAATTGTTATGTTGTCTCATGTGTACTGTAGTTTTGTATTATACTTATATCCGGAACTTTTTTAAAAGTCTATACATTGTAATTGCATTTGAACACCATAATATCATTAACTGTAATTTTTAACAATGCATCATTATTTCTCAGATTATTATTATTGTTTATTTATTGATAAGATGCTTAGGTCATTGACCTGTAGAAATGTGTTGCTTAATACAAGAAGACATTCTAAAAGTACATAAATCTTGTGATAAGGGGTTTAACGGCAATAATTGAATATAAGAACATGTCTCATCTCTTTGTTTAAGTTTAAAGAATTGGGATCCAATGAAGACCATACACTTCCCAACCCGCACTAGTCAAAAAAGTCAAAAAAGTCAAAAGGTGTTTCAATTGCAGAAAGCAACCATATTGGGGCATTGTTCTTTACGTAGTTTTTATGCTTTATTCTGCACACTAACATATTTGGCATGATTTCGTCTGTTCGCTCCGCTTCTCGACATCCTCATGTCGAAATCGTACCAACGTTTTCTTAATACACATTGTATAATAATGAGCTAGCCATAAGCCAATCAAAATACACATTACACACAGGTAGGTACAATACCGAGTCTTTGCGATAGCGTTACACTGTGTCGCGTGATTTATCTAACATTTCCTTATCGGGCATTCCCCTTCTTTCTCGCAGACGGCTGAAGAACAGAGAACACCTGGGAACTTGGTTTTTCTCCGCGCATGGGAAAAAGTGATTGTTCGATGATGCGACGCCGGGAATAGAATCTAGAAATGCGTGGAGAATGGAGTTTATCGAGGAATCGAAGAAAAAAGACAACCGCTAAACTACTCGCGAGAGATAATCATGTTGAGGATCGTTATCTCGAGAAAAGTTGCACAGATTCGTGTCTAATGGTCGACCGGAACACGCGAAAGGGGATTATTTTAGGGTCAAGGCAGATGGCGCCACTCGTGTGAAGGAAACCCATCAGATGAGAATCTTAAGCTTCTCCGATTCTAAGTTGCTTTTATCAGACGCGGAGATTTATTCTATTTTAAGCATCATTAACAATTCAGGGAGTTATTTATTTCTGATTCGATTAAGGATTTTTCCACTTTATGAGCCTTGTAACTTCTTAGATTTTTCTTTGTGATAGAGAAAGCGAAAGGGAGATTTGAATGGATTTTAATCATGATTCTTGGAAATTCTTTTTATCTACAAATGCTTGTTAACTAGTTTTATTCAATACTGTATTCTTAACCTTTTGAAGGGTTGATAATGCGATATTGACTTGATAAAGCGGCAGTATTAATAAGAAACAGAATACATCTCTTTAGAAAAGAGGAAAGATCCGCCAGACAGCAGTGGCGGTGAAACCAAACCTTCGAGCAGCGAATTGACGGCGGGAGTAATCGGTGCGGCTACAGTTAATTCCACGTCGCAAGGAAAGGGGACGAAGAGATCGCGAAGATAGTAAGTGTCTTTAAAATATTTCATACCTTGTTTTCAATAATTCCTAAATATGCGTCTAAAAAGATCAGACTAAAGTTTCCATCGTTACCAATAAACGCAAATTAAAATAAAACAATAATTTTCTCTAAAACACACAACATCTAACATTTTTTTCGGGAAAGTAGTTGTATACAGTTCAATAAATGAATCACTAAAGTTTCTAACCCTCTCCCTCATTTGGAAATCAATCTACTTCATTCCTAAAAGTTTTTGGTAAGTATAGAGTAAGTTCCAAATGAGCTAGAGGGATGAAAGTTTTTAGGGTGTCTTTTAGCATTGAAAAAATCTATTATCAGCCATAAAATTTTGACCCCACGAATTAGGGAATTTTAAGTGAATTTTTTTAGATCTAAGGGGTGATACAGAAAAAGTTCCAAATGTTTTAGATAAAATTCTTTTTTTAATTCTCGTTTATTATAAACTGTGGAAACTTCAGTTTCACTCTAAAAAGTTTTTTTTCTTTCTATAAACCCGTCGATCTCATATAAAGGATATAATTATAATTATATTTCTCTATATGGTTTGTGGGCATTCGATTTTTTAAATCGCAGCATTTTTATTATTTTTTTTTGTTTGTAAATAAAAAATTACTTTTAACAATGACGCAATTCATGTATCTTTGCAACCTAAACTAACTTGCTTTGTCTTTGAAAAATCGTTGTTCGAGCGCCGACGAAGATTGTGACGATCCTGGCACCAAAGCGGTGCGCGAAAAAGAACGTCGCCAAGCCAACAACGTTCGCGAAAGGTTAGTGAACACACGCAATACGCACTTTTATTGCATTTTTATATTAATCCCTCTTTCCAATCCGAATCCTTCCGCTGCTCCTAAAATTGAGTCTGTAAGAAAATCAAAAAATCGATACGGACATAATCGATAATTGAAAAAGAATATTATAAAGCAGAAATCGACCTCGATATAATCGATGTTTAAAGAAACGATATTTTAAAAATCGAGCCTGAAATTCTTAGAAATAATAAAATTAAAGTACAAGTTTAATTTTGGAATCAAAATACAATTTAAAAAGATTAATCAATGTATGAAATCTTGATTCGTTGAATTCCTGGAAATCCAAAAGTAATTCCTTGGTATATCCTGACCTCCAGAAAAAAATTATCCAAAACTTTTTGCACTTTTAAGGTCCGTATTCAGACGTAAAAATTAAAATGTCGCTGGTTATGGACAGAGTTGAGATAAATAACGATCGACGTTTCTCATCCTTATTGCTAAATCAGTCTCATTTTAATGCGGCTGGGAATCGGCCAATAGGCATGCTTTTCTATTCGTTAGAACCTTTTCTGCATCAAAGATTTTCCTTTATTTAAAAAAATTAATTTGATCTAATTTTAGTTTTCTTGTTAATTTTAGGATTATCTTTCTCGTAAGATTCTCTTTAGATAATTTATCGTCCATTGTATTTCAAAGATTTATCATTTTAATTGTTACTTTACAGTAATTTTTATTTATTTTACTCATTTCTCATTTTTTCTTTTTCTTTTAGTATGCTATTTGCAGCAAACCGCACTTTCTTCTGCCAATTTCAATCTTCTGAAAATATTTTTAAATCCATACTCTGTATTTTTTCTCTCTAATGATTACCCTAGGATCGTTTAATTCCCTTTCTTGCAGACTCCTGAATCCTGAATCCCATCCTCGAATACGAAAGAAGTAATCTGAATTCTGATATTTTGGATTAATGTATGTAATAATTTTTGCAAAGAATACGGGCCTTCTCTGTTTTTTGAAGCTACGAAAAAACGTGCGTGTGTTCACTCAAGTTAGGAGATGATTTTAAAGTTGCAAAGTCATTCGCTCGAACAAACGTTTCATGATTCTAAAAACTGCTTCGATCAGTTTTTTACCACAAACAAAGATCACTCGCAAAGTCACATAAATTTCAGATTATCGAGATTTTTGAAATTTCTTGAAAAATGCACCATTTCTCTAAATTGGATGTTTTCTTTTTGAAATAATTTCTCATACTGATTTGCGAGATATCTGATGTTTATACATTAATGAACTGAAGATCAACGATCTTTAGTCCATAATGTGTGTAATCAGGTGATTAATCGAGTATTGTTATTGCGCAACTGTTGTTCGAGCGCCGAAGACGAAGATGACGATCCTGAAGTGAAGGCCCAGCGGGAAAAAGAAAGGCGGCAGGCTAACAATGCTAGGGAAAGGTAAGACTGAAAAAACGCGAATTTCAGCGAAGGAAATTGAAAAAGAATGTGAAGAATCAGATTTTAAAATACTTTGAATATTGTTCTTAGATTCTTTATTTCTCTAGTCATTGGCCCGTATTCTATGGATTTAAAATCAGCTTCAAATGTATAAAATTAAAGTGAATAGTTTAGAAAACATCCCAAAAACAGAATTCTAGATTTTCTTTCTCGCTTTACTTTAATGTCTCTTTGGTGTTTGGTTTCTTTCACTCCTTTCTTCATTAGTTTTTGTACAACTCTTAATGTGTCACCGGTAGTGATGGGATTTCGATTTTTTCCTTTTGATTATCGATATATTAAATATCGATATTTTCGTTTCGATGTCTCATCATAAGTGATTGGTTCCCTTTACTTGGGTCTTTTTTTTCATCTTGAAAAAATACACTTCGGGGAGACTAATCCAGATTTAGAATTTAAGAATCCTGGGAAAGGGGTGCCACCGGGTCCGGGGGTTTCTCATAAATAAATAATAACACACGACCACCAATCACCAAACGGTTCCAGTAACAAAATTTGGATATTTTGTAGTTAGGTAGGATTAGAATCTTGTGTTGAATCTAAGATACTAATTTTTTTTATTTTCGCAGGATACGTATTAGAGACATTAATGAAGCTCTGAAGGAACTCGGCAGGATGTGTATGACACACCTGAAGACGGACAAGCCACAGACTAAGCTGGGAATCCTTAACATGGCTGTGGAAGTCATCATGACTTTGGAGCAACAAGTCAGAGGTAATTTCATTATTAATTATCAACAGATTCAAATTTTTGTTCAACATTAACAGGTATCTTTGTTTCACCAAACTGTAGCACCTCCATATTGGAAGTAAAATGATAGAAAATGATTAAAATTTTTGGATAAAAAGGTTAGAGATTTTCTATCCTTAGATGTAGATAGAAAGATAAGGATTGAAAAGGATAGGGTTGGTAGTATACTTTGAGAGAAAGAAAAAGTATTGAAATGATTCAAAAAGGATAGATATGGATAAAAATATAAAGATTGAAATGGACAGACTTTAAGAGAGATAGAAAAGAATCAAATTATTATACAAGAATAGATATGGGTAGAAAGGTATGGACTGAAAAGGATTGGCTTCCTAGTGATTATAAAAAGGATAGGAAAGGATTGAGGTGATTAGATTAAGGATAGACATGGTTAGAAATGTAATTGAAAAGAATAGACTTCGTAGTGCACTTCAAGAGAGATAGAAAAAGATTGAAATGGTTCAATATGGAGAGAATGATAGAGCCTATGAATAGGATAATCGTGGTATTGGATTGTAAAAGAGATAGGTAAGAGTTCAAAAGATTAGGCAAAGGATACACATGGATAGGACAGTTGGGATTGAAAAAAATAGACGTGACAGTAGATTGCAAAAGGGACAAAAAATATTAAAGTGGATAGGCGAAGAATAAGGAAAGATTAGCGTGGATAAATGTAGAATAGGAAATTATTAGCGAAGATAGACGATGGATACGGAAAAATAGAAAGACTAATATTTAAAAGGAAAGTGGTTGTTGTAGATTGAAAAAGAGATAGAAATATGTAGATTGACATGGATAAGGAAGAATACATTAGGATACATTTTTCCTTTCTATTTCAATCCTAATGGTTGAAAGAGATTCAAATAGATAATCTTATTACCTTTTTACTTCCAACAAGGAAATCAATATCACTTATTCGAAAGAGCTCTATCCAAATCTATCCCTTGTCTATCCAACTATCTTGTTGAATCTCTTTATTTCAATTTCAGCAATCAGTTTCATGATTTTTGGATTTTAAAAGGAATACAAATTGCGAAGTAGACACAAAAATGTTGAAATGATTAGGCCTATAGAAGTAGAAAAATATTTAAATAATTATACAAGGAGAAATAATACTTTCTTAGGTGTAATTCCGAATATATACAAGGATGTGATTTTACTAATGAAACATTACTTTACAGAACGAAATCTTAACCCAAAGGCAGCGTGCTTAAAAAGGAGAGAGGAAGAAAAGGCAGAAGACGGGCCAAAATTGCCGGGCCATCTAGCCGCGCACATAGGTCATCCACATCCTCACCCACACCCCCATTCTCAGCCATCTTTCCCATCGATGCCGGTTAGTATGATCATCTAACTTATGTAGTTTTTAAAGTTCAAAATATGTAAAATTATTCTTTCTCTTATTCAATTTGGACACCCTTACAAATTTTTTCTTTTGGTGCGAAAATTATCTCTGATTTTAAGGCTAAAACGATCATTTTCAATGAAATTTACGTTATTTATTGAGGATTTGCTTGTGACGCGTATGAATTTATTGTGTTCTTTATAATTCAATATTAAATTCAAATTGTTTTAAAATATTAAATGTTACAGTGTGTGTTAAAATGTTTAAATAAAGTGCAGATAGTTGAAATTTTGTATAATTCTGAGATTAAAATGTTTAAAAAAATTCTAATCTTAAAAATTGCCTAAAAATTGTTAAAAATTCTTGAAAATTTTACAGTTTATAATTGAAAATATTGTAAATATAGAAATTACAAATTGTGAAATTGAAAGAAGCTACTTTTTAAATAAATAAATTTGAAAGGCTTTGAATTAAATTTCTGTTTTTTCAAATTTTCTATCACTCTAAACATTTGAAATATATAGGTATTTATTTTAAACCTTTAAGGTTCTTTAAAATTATTAAAAATATTTTCAATTCCTAATTTAAATTGTATTTGCTGGAATTGGAGGTCAAGATTGTTTTATTATAAAAAATCACACCTTTTTTATTGACAATAGGTACATTGATGAATGGGAATAAAATTTGTAATATAATAATCTAAAATATTTTTTCAGGGACCGCCACCTTCCCTTCAGCACAATCCGTCGCAACCGCAGTAGCAGCGGCTTGATAGTGGCGTAATTCTGTGTTAAAGTCGTGTGCGTCAGGTCCAGTTACAGCCTGTACAGAACTCTCGACAAGGCGAGGACTCGAAACTCGAAAAGGTCCTGCCTTGCTACTGAAAAAGAGGAAGTATTGCGTTATATATAAATACGAATGAAATATGGCAAGAAGTATATATAAATACAAAATATATGTGAGTATACATATGTAAAGTATAGCGAAGGACACTTTTTCCGAAAGAGCCACCGCGGCCAAAATTCTTGTACATTGAGTTGCTCAGTTTGTGATGCGAAGGTGGTTTCATTTTCATTTTTTTATTGTGTTCCGGTGAGTCGCGAGAAAGTATGTATGTGTGAGAAAGAGAAAAAAATTTCAAAAAATATTGAAAGCGAGAGTGTGGGGGGGAAAGAGAGAAAGAAAGACACATCGAAAATTAGTGTAAATTTCGTGGAATGTATCTCGCGGGACTACTGAAACCGGCATCAAATGACAATAAATAAGTATTATTCGTAATCAAAATTCACGACAGTTTTCCTGTTTTTGGGACATATCAGAAACTGTAGCAGGATGGCGATTTGATCTGGAATTTAATTAAAAAACTAGGAGTTTACTTCTAATCCTAGTAAAATTAAAGTTCTCATTCTTTTCATAATTATCTATACTTTATAAATTTTAAGAAATTTTGATGAAATTTTAAAAGATTGCAAAAGATTTTAAGTATAATTGTAAGAGATAAAAATTAATATTATTAATATTCAAGAGATAAAAAGGCGTAAAACGATTTTAAAAAATGTCAGATATTTTACAAAATTTCAAGACATTTTAACTGATTTTAACGAACTTCAACCCAATTCTATATGAAAGAAAGTATATATTTTTTTCATTATAAAAAAAACATTTTGCAATTTTTTTCTCTATTGCAGGATGTTTAAAATGCAAGTCATGAATTAAAATAAATCTTTGCGTTTTGCGGTGAATATAAATATATTACTTTTCGTTGATCAAGAAATTGAAAAACTAGACTAGGAAAAACAGGAAGTTTGAAACGGTCCGCCGAATCGCCACCCTGTGTAGACAGATCGAAGAAGATGATAGCGAAAGCGATATAAAGAGTGATGAGATAGGATCGAAGACTTTCGCATGATTCCACAGGAAATCTTCGTGAATGTCAGAGAGAAAAAAAAAGGAGGAAGTTAATTGAAAGACGCCTGCATTGGAACTGCAGAGCGTCGCCTCCGTACGTTGGCAACCTGCGAGAGACGCGCACGATTGTAATAATAATTATAAAGATAATTGTAATGTGCAAATCGAGAGCCTCGAGGCAGCGACAACTCGAGGACCACGACAAAGACGAAGACAATTGCGGTATAGTTTGTAAACAGAAGCATATTAATTAGTCGACTCATAGATCACGGTTGATAAACGATGATTATACATACGGATACTACTGTACTGCTAAATGTAAAAGTGCAGCGGCTTAAAATTATTTTTATAAATAGGCGAGAGACTAAAGATATGGTTCCTCTTTCGAAATATAATAGCGCGATCCATTTCTATTTACATTCATCCCTCTTACCGATACCCTGAAACTTATTGTTATTTGAAGGCGAGACCTAAAACACTCTTGATACGATTATTGACCCTAATTAACTCGCAGAGGATTTTATCATTTTTTTTCATGAATTTTTACATTCTCTTTTATTTTTAAATTTCTATTCTGAGCCTGAAAAATCTCGGTTCATTAAATAAGTATTTTCGACTCTCGAAACCTTTTCAGAAATTTGCAACTCAATCTTTACATTTTTTTTCTTGGGTTCATCCCCGAAATTATAGTTCCTTCATTTTATTCAAGAAATATTGGAATTGGATTTCTTTTTGCACTCTTTTTAAAAATAAAAGTTTTGCTATAGAGTCTAAAATTTTTTTAATTGAGTTATTTTTGTCCAAAACAATGAATTTGAAACCTAATCTCGCAATTTGTTTACTTTTTTTTTTCACAAAAGATTTTTAAAAATTTTACACTATGAGCATACTTCTGTTTAAAAAGGGAACACGAATACTCAGAAAAAAATTCCTATTTGCAATATTTGTCTTCATTTCTAAAATGAAGAAATTGTGGTTATTATTATGAATTAAATTTTAATAATAATTCTAATATATGTATTTATATACTTATATATATATATATACACACATATGTATATAATATATAAATAATATAGATATATTTATAATAAATAATCATTATACAATTTTAAATAATTTAAGTTTACATTTTTACTAATGAAATGTATAAATCAACTCGGATAAATAACTATAAAGTTTTCTTTGTTTTATAAATCTCAAAATTTTTTTGAGAAAAATGTTACTATTTCTAGAACGAGGGTCGAGTATATTTAACTTTCACCATATTTTTCATGCTCCTTTCTTAAAAAAAAAAGATTTCGCATTTACTTCTTGGCGTGCAAATAATGAGAGAGTGAATAAAAACTCGACTTTTTATACGTCAATCCTTCATCCCCTTAGATAATTTTTTTCCATCTCCTAACTTACAGAGTTTTTATTCTCCCTCAGTGAAAACTAGATCACTTTCATTTCTTTTAATTAAAAAACTATTGTGTAAGGATCTGAAGCAGTTTTCCTCATTGAATTTGCCGCTGATTTCCGAAATTTTTCCTGAATCTCGAGTTAATCTGTCAAAAAAGAAATTTTCGTGGAGGAATTAAATTCCTACTGTAAGAAAAGTTATATTTAATTGCGATCTATTTTCATGGCTTTTAGAAGTGTCAAAAAATTCAGAGAGTCAAAAATTTGATTAGGTCTTTTCAAAATTTTGTTCCATTCTTTAAAACAAAAGGCCGAAAGGTGTAATTGTAGATTTAAAAATTTTGAATACACAGTTTTTCGAGAAAATTTCTTTTGTTGATAATTTTTTTTTAGAAAGGTCGATGTATCATGAGGATCCAGAAACCGAACGAAAGCAAAAAAAAATAGGATGTGGCGATCGTCATGAGACGAACGAAACCTGTCTCTTTTTATCATGGAGACAGTTTCGAGACATATCTGGCGCATAATTGTACATAATAGATCAGCGACGCATGCCTAATCAATTACCCTAACTACGATTATTATTACTATGCTGGCGATTTATTATTATTATTATTATTATTGTCAACGATCATTATTATTATTATTAATTATTATTATTAATTATTATTATTAATTATTATTATTAACGATTGTCGGCGAGCAGAGAGATTCTCGCGAGAGAAAGTGAAAATCTAGCAAACAAAAAGGGGGAACATTTTTTTTTTTTGAACAAAAATATAGCTCAACGATGTGTACCCAGTTGCCATGTATTTTAATTTATTTAGATTCTTAAATAAATTTTATTGATAAAAAAGACGCCAACAATCTTAATCTCAATCATACACCTGATCCTGATTAGCTATATTTTTATTCAAAAGCAACTTAAACTGCAAATTTCGCGAGAACTTTTTTCCCTCTTTGTAAGGGTGTGCAAAAATACCGAAACTTCAAGCCTTCGACGTTTAATGAATCTCAAATTTTCGATAACTCGAATATTTTTGACATCTAATCTAAATTTTATCGATTTCTCGAGTAGTTTTTAACATTTCGATAAGATTTAAAATCATCTAATAGATTCCATATCTCGAATAACTTCGATAACTCAACTAGCTTCGATATCTCGGATAGTATCGATATTTTTAAGAGTTTCCGATAATTCGATAGGTTTTCGAAAACTACAATGGTTTATATATTTCAAATAACTGTGATATAGCGACATATATCGATATACTTAATAATCTTCGAAGAATATTTGACAAATCGATTAATTTCAATATTTCATTACATTGAATAGTTTTCGATATTCTGGTAAGTTTTAGAAATCTCGAATAAATAATATTTTGAAGAGTTCACCCTCAACAGGTATATTTTCGATAGTATCCATATTTTAAATAGTTTCGATGTCTGGAATGTTTTCTATAACTCTAAGTAAAACTGGAATAGTTTCGAGAGTTTCGAGTTTTGAGATATTTGCACACCTCTGTGTCTTTGTAAAGTGGATTCTTGAATGTAAAAAAATATCGAGGCTCTTTGTTCTTTTATTCTTTTAGTTTTATAGTATACGTTAAAATTCGAATTATGATCTCATTCTTAGGACGATATGCTTTCTGCGAAGCAGGTTTTTTACTAGAAATTGTATTTTTTAAATTATGAGAAAAATTGTGACTTGGCATCAATCTGTTTTATCGACTACGCATTGTGATCAATCAATAACTTCCGCTCTCATACTTGGAAACGCTCGATTATTAAAATTCTCAAAAATTAAGAGACATGAATTCTTATGATTTTGATTTTACGAATCTTGTTTTCTTTTTTAAAATTTAATGTTGAAGTGATTTAATTTTTTGGAGCTTTTTAATTTTCGATCGAGTTAGTCTTCAAAGGCCATGAAATAAAAATTTCGATAGATATATATTGTTGAATTCAGTGAATGCTAGTGATCAGGATGGATGAGAAAGGGAAGAATAAAAATGATATATATAAATATAAATATAAAGTATAAATAAAAGAGAGAGAGAGGAATTCCTTCAATGCTGGTTCCTGCGGTCGAAAGGTCGCGAATTTAGAAATTTAGATGTAAATTGTACTGATAGGTGAAAAAAACTGCGATAGCAAGCTCGCGGACAGGTGCACGTTATTATTATGATTATTATTATAAAATGAAAAAACAAGAGGATTTGAGAAAAAATTGTTTAATTGCCATTATGACTATTATCACTAATAACATAATAAATGTGCCATTTTTACACAATGTCAATTGGTTTTATGTACCTCTCCAACCTGCTCCAACCCTTGAGATGAAGAAATCTTCAATTGTATTTTCTTAGATAGAAATTTTATACACAGCGTATAATTTTATTTTTAAAACATATTAAAGATTAGATTAACTATCATTAAAAAGGGATTTTTTATTTTTATATTCGAAATTGTTCCATTATTAAGATTACGTTTTGATATTTGGTATCTTAATACAATTTTATTTAAAGATTTTATAATTTGAGATTCTATAAAACATGTTTCATCGATGTATTCGGTTTGAAAGTTCCAAATTCCAGTATCGTTAATTTTATGTCGTCGGCAATTTTATAACGCTGAGAATTTAGGCATAAGAATTGGGAAAATTACTAAATGATAATCGTTTCATTTTAAAGGTTATTCTATAGGAATATCTAAAATTAAAAATATGAAGTTTAAATATTTTGAACTGTAAAATTGTAAAAAATTACTAGATATTTTATTACTTAAAATATTTTTTCTAACAAATGTGGTTCTAACAATAAGTTAAACAAAAATTTTAAAATTAATTTAATAGAACAAATAACCAAATCCTTATTTTTCTGTAAAATTATTTTTATTCGTGAATTCTTCTAATGTACAAAATATTCGAAAACTTGGTCAGGTTTTAAAATATATTTCGATACTGTCCTGGCTCATTTCTAATGCTATTCTGGTACTTATAAATTACTAATTCAACTAACTAATCTTATTTTTAAATCTATTGATTCGATTCGGCTAAACTAAGAATGCGTTGATGTTAATACACGAGGACTTAAGATAAATTAAAGACTTAGGAGCTAAAATAGGTAATCAGTCAGAAATATCCAAAAATAATTAACAGCAGTCTGCTAATTAATAAAATATAATAAAGAGAAATTTAATTCATACATATCAAAGAAATAATTTTCTCTTTAAAATTAACAGGTAATTTTCTATTTAAAAATATAATTTCCTTTTGATTTTGTGTAATGTACTGTCTTTTAATTTATTCTGTATTAATATGCAATTTTACACCTTAATTTTATTACTTTAAATAGTATAATTAAATAGAGAAAAAGATGTGTCGAAAAAGATGAAAAGAATGAAGATTATTTGATCAATTGAATAAATAAGGAAAAGAATTTATTGTTAACAAAAAAATTTACCTAAAGATAATGATAAATTAAAACGTAAACAAATTAAGTCATTTATAGATTATAATGCGGAAATGAGTTCAGGACATCAGTTACTTACCATTATGAGCATATTTGGATAATTCGGGTTTTTTTCACTATTTTTTTGAAAAAGTAAAAATTGTAAAAAAAATGCAGGCTATCTAAATGTGCTCATATGGTAAGTAACACATGCCCTTAAGAATTGAAACTGGCAAAAAATATAAGAGCAATTCTTGGAAACATTAAAATAAGGAACCTAAGTCGGAGAATTTGTAATCGATAATTTATCGACTGTAGATAAAGAGTTCGGTTCCCTTATCAGTTATCCTATGGTTATTAAGCCTATATGGTAGGGAACATTAACCTGTGTCGCGGTCGAGATAAAAGGTTTCTGCAATGCCAACTGATACACCAAGGTATCACCAAATTCCTCGAACCTAGCAAAAACTTTTCTTTTTTCTTTAATATCTTGACCACTACTACATTTCAATGAAAAAAATCACCAATAAATGTGTATATTGCAAACAAAATACATTTTTTATATTGGATATATTTTATTATCAGAGTGGCAGATTTTGAGATGAAATGATAAAAAGAACATATTATCACCCTTAGATTTTTTAATAAATTTTCTCAAAATCCAAAAAAATTCCTCTAAAACTTCTATTAAATCTAATATTTTACCAAATATTTCAGAAAACCCCTATTAAGGCCATGTGATATTTAGAAAAATTATTGATTTTATTGATGTTCATATAAATTTAATTTTCTGTCATAAAAATAAATATTTTGTCCTGAAACTTTGGAAAACGGTAGAGAACATTAAAACGGACCGTTATTGACTCCTTTTATCTTGCATAATGAAAAAAAGTTTCGTTTTGCGAAAATTGGTAGAGCATTTGGCAATTTGAGGTTATCCTCAATTTTAGCAAAACGAAACTTTTTTCATTATTGAGGTTAACCTCAATGTGTCAAATGCTCTATCAATTTTAGAAAAGCGAAACTTTTTTTCATTATGCAAGATAAAAGAAGTCAGTAACGGTCCGTTTTAATGTTCTCTATCGTTTTCCAAAGTTTCAGAGCAAAATATTTATTTTTGTGATAGAAAAATGGGTTTATTTGAACATCAATAAAATCAATCATTTTTCTAAGTAGCACATGCCTTTAAAAAATAATTTCAACATCCATAATACATTTTCGAGTCACTTACTATATAAAGTCACATTCTAAAAATGTCAGATTTCTAGAAAAATTATATTATAAAAATGGAAATTATTAAATTAAAATTCTTTTACTTTTCTCGCAATCTACTGTTTTAAGCAGAAACGTAACTATTTTTTTTTAATCTTAGAAAAATATTGTTTTATATCAAGAGGCTGACCTTAAGTAATTTTCCTACCTTACTCACTGATGGTAATATAACACACATCCGAACCATTTACAAAACGAGTAACTTCGTGTGATTATACTATCTTACCGACCGATGGTAACTTAAACAGATGAACCATTTACCAGCTGTCGGTAACTTACCGAACACTATTTTGCCAATTGGGTTCTCACCGAAATTCGTTAGATGTACTATTAAAACTCAGAAGAATGATTATGTCAATATGTGCAAAACTAAGAGGACGAAAATATGGATTTTAAACAGAGAAGATGAAATTATTAGTTGAACGATTTCAAAAGGTCGAGATCTTCCTCTTCAAAGTGCAGTATGCGATAGACTGAAGAATGACAGTATTGGCCGCCAAAATACCCGCATCAAACCAAAAACCCTCTCCATTCATTCCTAGTTCATTGATCAGCGTTTGAGGAATTCTATAGTGGCAATAGTTGATCGGACAAAAGAGCTTTTCCCGTCCATATCCATAAATTGCAGAGACCATTGCTTCCATCGAGTACCTCAAATAACTCATGTAGCTCACTACGTACCAAATGCGACTCATGTGCTCATAAAGAACTAAAAATCCACCGAAAATCAGCATTCCACAGACCGAAATCGCTCCCAGGAATGTCCCATTGACCGAATTCACAGTCGTTCCCAAAATGAGTCCAAAACTCTCTGCAATGACTGTCGTTAAAATGGCGCTACTGGCGAACATCAGGAATCGGAACCACTCCAGAGGTTGGCTGCTCAGATAGTAAGAAACGGCCGAATAGACTATAGCAAAGCTCATCTGAATTGGCATGTTTGTGATGATGAAAGCTGCATAGTAGGTCCTCAACTTGTACCAATTGTTGAAGTGTTCCTTCCTCAGTATCAAGAGCTCCGAAGGTAATTTGAGAACTGCTGGCATCATACTAGTGTAGCAAAGATAAACCGTAGTCGTGAACAGGTATCCAATGTTGTTGATCGTCTTGGATCCATCCGAGCCAGAATCTTTGAAGAACAATCCGAGCAGGACTCCAACCAGAAAGTGGAGCAGCAACTTCAGATGAGTAACGGTCCAATCCCTGTAGAGTTGGACGTAACATCTTCGAACCAGCACTCCGAATTTGATGAATTCAGATGGATTAGTGATGAGGACAGTTGTCTTCCCTTCTTCACTGTACGTCCTAGTAATTCCGTTGAATTTCTTGAGGGGACTTGCGGACCTCCAGGAAGTATCGACTGCAGCCGCAGTTAACTGACTACTAAAGTCACCGTATTCGCCCGAAATTACCTCAATCGCGTAGTCCGCTGGGTTGTGGTATTGTGGACAATGCAGACCCAGGCTTCCCAAGTAGGCTACAGTGTTGACAGCAGGGCCTTGGTACATGCAGTAGCCGTTCGCTAACATGAAGACTTGGTCGAACATGTCATAGATCGCAGCGCTGGGCTGGTGGATGGTGCAAACAATTGTTCTGCCCGCTCTTGCCAAATTTTTCAACATGAAGACGCATTGCATCGACGCCAGGGAGTCCAAACCTGTTGTCGGTTCGTCCAAAAAGACAACCGGAGGATTGTCGACTAGTTCAAGGGCAATGCTGAGCCTCTTCCTTTGGCCTCCACTCAGCCTGTCGCATCTCGTTTGCTTTGTCTTAGTCAGATCGAGAGTTTCAAGCACGTCATCAATGACCATCTGTTTTCCCTTGGAGTTCAAACTGTAGCCGAGTTTCAAATCCGCTGCTATTCTCATGACTTCGTTGACGGTGAAGAGGGGATGAAGTTTGTCGTCTTGTTGGATGTAAGAGGCTTGTTTCTTGTAGACGTTCCAGGACTCCTCGACGTTTCCGTTGATGTAGGAGATTTTGCCTGAGACATTCTTCTGCTCGAGACCAGTTAGGATGTTGAGGAGGGAGGATTTTCCAGCTCCGGAGGGACCCATGATGGCTGATAGTTCTCCCGATTTGAAGGAGCCACTGACGCCTTTAAGGATCTGCTTGGTTGGGCCTAGGAATCCGGATCGAATGTTGTAGGTGACATTTTTGAATTCGATGTCGATCGATTGGGACTTTGGAAGACTGAGGAGAACTGCTCGTTGATACATTTTTTCTAAGCTTTGAGCCTATGAGGCTTACGTCAGTTGGTGGAAGATTACCGCGTAATAAAGTCCGACCTTGTTCAGCTGCAGATATCTTCCGTTGACGTCAATCTTGGACTTAAACGATGATTATAGGTAAATTACTTCCTTGTTGTAAGAAAAGCCATCAATATAGTTTCGATTATCGTCTGCGGTTAAAAGTGGAGGTCGATTATATTTTCACTGGAGGCCTAATTTGAGTGTCTTTAGATAACCGAATTGGTCATTGATGATATGTAGAGTGCCATGTTTCGCTTTCTCTTTTGCACTGTTTTTTTTTGCGACTCTGGACTCTGATTCTGAAACTGAAAAGAGGCGATTGAATTAGATTGGTGACAAGTCGATTTTCATGGTAAAACCATGAAAAACACCATTTAAAAATCATGGTTTCCTGCGTTTATGTCAGCTATATACTATGCAAAACGAAAAAAAAATATTTCAAACAAAAGTTGTAGATCACATCGAAATACACATTTTTTGTTGCAAGAATTTTTTTCTAACAGGGATAGTTTCTGAGAAAATTTAAAATCCTATAAAAAAAAACCCATAAACCATGGCTCTTCAAATTGTAACGGGAAATCATGGGAAATAGAAATCGTAAAATAATATGGTAAAGGGGATTGGCAAAGGGAAATGGTAAAAGGAAGTCGAAACCTATGGATGTATACCTTTATATGGGATTTTAAAAATAAACATGGATGTACCACTGATTTTCTCAGAAATTATCCCTCTTAGAAAGAAATTCTTGCAACAAAAAATGTGTATTTTGATGAGATCTACAACTTTTGTTTTAGTTTTGTATATTAGTTGACATAAACGCAAAAAACCATGATTTATAAATGGTTTTTTTCATGGTGCATCAAAATACGTAAGTATACGTAGTTTTAAGGAAATCGCAGGTGGACCCTTTTCGGAAGTACTCTTTGCACTCCTTTTGCTAAAAAGGTTCAAATGATTCTACAAATTTCGAATCAAAGGATTTAAAAATGTTTTAAGGAATTTCAGAAGTATGCAAGAAATTCAGAATTGTGTTAATTGTTGAAATACAAAATATTTGATTCCATGTCTAATTTCAGGAAGCTCAATAAGTTTCATAACATTCCTTAAAATCCCTTTATAATCCACCAAAATCTGATGAAATTTCTGAAATTTTCTGAAAATCCCAAGGAATTTCCTAAATTCCTTTTAAATTTATTTAAAATAATTCAAAATTCTATAAAATCTCTGAAAAGTCCCTAAAATTATTAAATTGCCTCGAAATATTGGTATATCTTTTTAAATTACTCAAAATGCCTTCAAAAATCCTTTAAAAACTACTTAAAAATCGCCGAAATATCGTCAAATTTCTTTAAATTACTTAAAATCCCATGGAATCTTACGAAATACCTTAAAATTTCCGAAAATCCAAATAGATTTCGCCAAATCTTTTTAAATTTCTTGAAATTATTGAACATTTTTTCTTATTAGGTCTCTTAAAATACCTAAAAATCTAATGAAATTTATTAAAATCTCTCGGTATCTATTAGAAGTTCCTGAGATTACTTAAAATTCTTAAAAATATTGGTAAATATTTTTAAATTAGTCAAAATTATTAAATCAAAATCAAGTTCATTAACATGAATCTCTAAAAATTCCTGAAAATCTAATAAAATTTCATACAATCCCTTAAAATTACTTAAAATCCTACAAATAATCGTCAAATTTCTTTAATTTTTTAGAAATCCCATGAAATCTCTTACTACAGAAGATGCTAATAAATTTCATAAGATTCTTTTAAATTCTTTAAAATTATTCAAAATCTCATGAAATCTATCAGAATTTCCTAAAATTACTTAAAATTACACAAAATACCTAAAATTCATTTAATTTCATTAAAACCTTTAAAATTTCTAAAAATCCCGTGAAATTTCATTAAATCTCATAAGATTCCTAAACTGATAATCCCACATAATATTGTCAAATTAACATATTTCTAATCCCACTAAATTAATGAAAATGTCAATAAATTTTATAATATTCATTTAAATTTCTTAAAATTATTCAAAAAATCCCAATAAATTTCGTAAAATTCTCTCAAATTCCTTAACATTATTGAAAATCCCATAAAATCTGATTTCGAAAAATGATCGCTTTAAATTTGTTTAGATTCCCTAAATTCGCAATAATATGTAAAAATCGACAAAAGGTGTTTAGGAAATGATTTTTATTTATTCAAGAATTTAAGAAATTGTTATATGATTCTTTATGTTATGAATTGTTGCTGTGACCATGAGCGAAGCCTCGATTTTCCTTCCTTTTTACCTTTTACCTCTCTTCCATGATAAGAAGGAGAACCAAGGTAGTGATAACATGGCTATATGATAGTGATAACAAGCTGATCGATCGTCAATACATATCATATAACTGAGTCATTGTTTTTCATTTAATTTTTGGTGAATTGGGTTTAATTATTACTCGACAAAACAACATTCTTAAAAATTCAGATCTTGAGAAAATAAAAATAATAAATATTTTTCCCGAAAAAAAAATTGCCGAATGTAAGAAAATATTGAAAAAACAGTTCCCGAATAATTCTAAATTTTCGGGAATATGAAATTCCAAGAATTTACTTTTTTATGTTTTCGGTATTTTGTTACTTTCGAGACTGTTGATTTTCGAAAAAAGATGTCCCAAAAAATCTTTTAAATTTTGTTCAAACGTTCAAAAATGTTCTCATTTTCAAACCCGCATTCGAAAGTATAATTCTTCGATTCATAGTCCTAGTTATGTATGTTAGATTGTGACAGCAACAAAGCACAAAATTTCATTCTTTCCCTGTGTCGAAAAATCCTAAAGGGAATAAAAGGTCTATTTTAAGATATGATATTATTTTTAGACACAGATATTCACAGTTTGCGAAAAACACGTTTATGACTCTGCATCCTTTGTCCATCACATACACGATCTTTCGACCTTCTTTACATTTTGTTTCCTTTCCATCATAATATTCTTTTACAAAAGTTTTTGAAAGACACACGTATACCATATATACTATATTTTTAAGTCCATAAATTGCTTGAAATAATATTTATATATTAATATATTTGAATATTAAATAGCTATATTTTTTTAAATATTCATATATTTAAATTTTCACGTGCAACGCTAATATGTTAAGCACCACGAAGCGCCCGATAAGAATCTGCGAGTGAGTCAAGTAATGTTTTATTATGATTTTATTTTAAAGTTCCTTGTGGAATTATAAATTATTTTAAGAAGCTTCTAGGAATTTCAAGAAATTTTTACATTTTTTAAGTGACTTTAAAAGATTTTAATGTTTCTCATGGAATTTAAAAAATTTTCAAAGGTTTTTTTGATTTGTAAGGATTTAGTGAAATTTTAAAGAATTTCCTGGAATTTAAAAATATTCTTGTAGCATTAAAAAAATTTGCAGCAAATTTTAAGGTTTCAAGAGGTGTTTCTAGGAATATTAATTAGATTTTAGGAGATTTTAAAGTTGCTTATTGAATTTTAAATGATTTTACCAGATTTTTATGATTTTAAAAAGATTTTGTAGAATTTTAAGGCTTTTAAAAAAATATTACTTCTGAAATTCTAAAAATTTCAAAAGGGATTTTGATTTTTAAAAGATTTTGAGAAATTTGAAAGGTTTTTATGAAATTTTAAGAGATTTAACGAATTTACGAAATTTTGAGGGATCTTATAGGTTTTTAAATATTGTTATGAAACTTTAAGGAATTTAAAGATGTTTCTAGGAATTTCAAGAGATTTCAGAAAATTTTAAAAGTTTCCAATATTTTAAAGATTTTTATTTTGACGTATTTTAAGACATTTTAAAGCTCCTCATGGAATTGTTAAAGATTTAAAAAGATTTAAAAAATAATTTGAAGAATTTTAACTTATTTTCAAATTTTTCCATTTTAATTAGCTCCTATCTATCTCTTTCAATCCCCACTTCTCTATTCCTTCCTATCTCTCGCCTATCTCTTACAATCCTCTCTTCTGTATTCCTATCTATCTCCTTCTATCTCTAAGATAGGAACGTATAAAGATTGTTTATCCCTTTCTATCTCTCTTGCCTATCAGAGTCTATCTCTTTCTATCTCCATATCATTCCTCAACCACGCCTATCTTTTTGAGTTGCCTCTTTTCTGTCTCTTGTCTATCACAACCTATCTCTTTCTATTTCTGTCTGAATTCAAATTGTTGCTTAGGGTGGTCCAAAAAAAGACCAAAGTCCAAAAAAAGACAGGCCTCGTGAAAATAGAAAACAAGTATTTTTTTTTTTTAAATAATTTATAGGACTATGCAAACCACTTTTCTCTCTTATGGACTTTAACATGTAAAGTGACACTACTTTTTTCATCCGAAATTCTGCAACAGAAGTTATAATTGAATTTGTTTGAAATTTGAAGCATTTATTTACATAAGAATGAAAGAAACTTGTTGTTTAATAAAGAACAGTTTTCTTAAAAAGAAAATAAAAACAGATAATAAATTATAGGAGAAAAAGACAATTAAAAACATAAAAAATGCTGAAATTTTCATTGTGGGGACGCCTTTGGTTTAGGTAATAAGCAAAAAACGGAGTCAAACCGTAAATTTTTGCCTTTTTATAAAACTACAGTACTCGTCCTACTTTATGACTTCTAATATCTGGGACTACCTGGGACTCTTTCACAGCATAAACTAGAGAGATGGGGATAGAAATAAAATTTGACAGAGAAAGTAGAAATTTACTTAACTTATTGGTATAATTTATTGCTAATTTTCAAAATTTTAGTAAATTAATTAAAAATTAATTAAATAAGAAACATTTTTTACAATTAAAAATTACTGTTTACTGATAAACAGTAATTTACAAAAGAAGGTAAATATATATTTCCAGCAATTTTATTTATAGATAATTAAATATAATTATTGACAATTACAATGATTGACGAAAAATGTAATCTTCTACAGACTTTTTGAGCAACTCTTTATCACAATTAAGAATATTTTGACGATGAAAATTTACATTTAACAATCATTTCTGCTACTGCTCTTCATTGCGAGTAATTTCTGCATTATATTCACTCACTCTTGGCTTTAGTTTCTTTAAAATTCGGTTGTGAAACTTCTAAGGTTGTTTCTTCGCGTAAATCATCGCTGTTGTTCAAAAAATCTTTATCATCTGACCAAACATATTTATTTGGATCATCAAGAATGCTTTCACTTTTGCATGATGCATTGTCTTAAATTTAAAAAATTATATTTATTTAATGAAAAATTTATTTAAACAGCAGAAAAATTTTTATCTCATAAGTTATTTTCAAAAATTTTCCTTCATTGTCGTTTTCATAATATTTTAGCACTGATGTGACAATTGGAAATGCCAAATATCCACGACGTGGATTCGAGGGCTGTTTTGTGTGAAAAATCAAAGAGATTTCCAAGTTCATCTTTAAAATCTATTTCTTTGAATTTTTGTGTCGTACTTGACTTTGATCGATCTTTGCTTGCTCCTGCTTTTACCCACTTAGCAAACAAACATAATAACTGATTTTTTGCGTCATATTTCATCCTAGTAGGAATGTTTGCTTCTTTCCAAAATGCATGCATTTCTATTCTATTCAAAATTTACTATGTACTATTTACTATTTCAAAATGTTTTGCAAAACATTTTGAAATAGTATGTTTTGCACTTTCATCCTTAGTTTGTTTGAGAACTTTTCCATGATGAAAAAACACTTGTAAAACTTCTTTTTAGAAGGTAGTTTTCGTCCACAAAAATGTTCTTTCGTTTCTCCTATTAAATATTCTATATTTATACATTTATCACGTACAGTTGCCATAATGGTATAAGTTTTAACACTTGCTTAATTCTCTCCTTTTAGGTCGAAACAGGGAGTCCAACTATTTTCTAATTTTTTTATACCGTCCGAAAAGTACTCGATCGGAAGGTCTCCAAAATATGCCTCAGTTTCAGCTATGAGCTCCTCATTTGAGTAAAAACGCTTACCGGTGAGCCATCTCTTCAGGTTAGGGAACAAG
>JAUESI010000002.1:9632340-9650442 GCA_032275145.1 Synergus laeviventris
ACATTCAACTTCTCTTTGTAAGAGTTTGTCGGCCATTGAGACAACGCTATATGTGGTGTGTATATATTTACTACATATGCATTTTATATATGTGACCAATTTAAAAATTGAATATAATAACTAAAAAAGTGGATAAACCAATGGAAGAGAATGTTTAAAAATATATGTAGTATAAGCAGTTACTCCCAATGTGGATTACGTAACTCTTCTAACCACAACAAACCTTTGTTTTTCATCTACCAGAAAGACATGTTGCTTTACCTGGCGATCCGAATTGCACTCGGGTACAATACCTCTTTCTATCACATCACGAATTCATTTTATTTTAAAAATTAAAATTATTTCGAAACAGTAAACAGATTTGTTTGAAAACAAATGTCAACAAACTAGAAATCAACATTGATGGTCTTACTGACGACGGCGACGACGTTCTGCGCATTTCCTTGGTGAGCGGAGTGAGGTACAATTCTGATTCTCTTACTGCTTAGTAACACTGGAGAAACTAAGGAGTTTACTCTTTAGATTGAGTTTGGACACTAAACAAAAGATTCTGACTTAAGTCAAGGATCGGAGACTCAGAAGGCTGTTTCTAGTATAAGTTCTCAAATACTTGATCTCTTGGATGAATCTGAAAAGAGCTCAGCTTCCCCCGCGGAAAGATTCTACAGAAAGTGTTCTACGGAAATTCCACTAGAAATTCCATGTAAAGATTCTACTGCCATTTCCATACCCAAATGTTCAGGCCAAATTAATCGACAGTTTGACGACCTGACGAAAAAAACCATCACCATCAATAAAAACTACACCTTCTTCGAGAAAATGAGGCTTCAGAATAGCTTTTGAAAATTCTCGACATCAAATCTTTGCACCAGGAGTGTTAACAACTTCTTCGTGGAGAAAATTCCAGTTTTCATATCAAAGTTGATTTGAAGACCTTAAAGTTCATCCGAAACAATAACATTGACAGATACACATGCCCTATTAGTCCCAAAACCTAGCTTGAAGTCTAAATTTCTCAAAGAAGGTGTAGTTTTTATTCATGGCGATGGTTTTTTTCGTCAGAGCGTCAAATTTTTTATTAATGTGACCTTAAAGTTCATCTGAAACCATAACTCCCCAACGAAGATGTCCGCACATCTGGTGCAAACATTTGACTTCGGTGGTTCAAGGTGTCCCTTCATTAGTACCAAAACCTAGTCTGAAATCTACCTTTCTCGAAGATGATTTT
Source organism: Synergus laeviventris (assembly GCA_032275145.1). Classification (NCBI taxonomy): domain Eukaryota; kingdom Metazoa; phylum Arthropoda; class Insecta; order Hymenoptera; family Cynipidae; genus Synergus; species Synergus laeviventris. The sequence continues at coordinate 9,633,569 of JAUESI010000002.1, forward strand.
GTTTTTTGTTCCTGGTGAAGGTTTTTTCGGCTGTTCGTCAAACTGTCGATTAATTTGACTTACAATAAATTCGATAACAATACATCCCTGAGAAAGATATCGTTTATATTCCAGTAGAATGTCCATATAGAAATTCTAGCAGAATTTCCGTAGAATTTTTCCGCGTGAGTTCTCTTGTGACACGACGTTCAATTGCGTCAGTTTGATAAAAATAAGAGAGTTAAATTAATTTTAATAGTGTGCAAAACCAAAGGTCAAGGTGATAAGCGTACACCAAAGCGAGCTCTGAATTGGAAAACCATAAAATAAATTTTATGGCAATTTAATCGAATATTAAACTGATTATCAAATACTGAATTTTGACAATTAATAGCAATTAGAATAATTTGAAGAAAAATAAATTCTAGTATTTCATTGTTAAATATTTACTTCTTCTTTCGCGCCCGAATCAGATCACCTATAAAATTAATAATTATTGTTTAAAGAAAAATATAAATAAAAAGGTAATGTTTCAATATTTACTAAAGAGATTTTCAAATTTCAAGTTTCACTGAACGGAAGGAGTTTCAGTTCATCGGTAGGACGGATATGCGATAGATAGACAAGTGGAGCCAAGTCTCTATATCGGAAAACAATTCCAGCGTTCGCACCTGGAATCGTGTGCCTGGTTTCGACCTCGGGTTGCAGAAAATCTAATATCCGGAAATTTCCTACGGGATAATTATAGGTTCCTGGCTTAATTATCATCCTGCGCTTTGTATTTCACGACTCCAAGTTTTCAAAGATCTATCAGTCAATTTAGCGGTAATTCTTTCCGGAAGACTAGCATTCGACTTTCCTGCTGGTGAAAGTTCGGATGGAAATTCTACTTGAATGAATCCGAGCCAATCGGATTGATTCGGATTCACTCAGAATGGAAACTATCTTAGTTTTGGTTCGGTTTAATTTGTACTGATACAAATTAAGAATTTGCTTCAGATTGAGTTGAAATTAGATTTCCGATTTAGCTTTACACGAGCTTTTAAAAACTTTTTATGACTACGCACTGTTCATTAAAATTTTTAAATTCATTTTATCCACCCTAGTCTACACTTCAAAAGTTTTTGCTAATAAAGTAGAAAAAATTAGCAACCACTGTTTATTTTCAGGTTTGCGAGCTTTCAGAGTTTTGTAGTTCGATACAGACAATTCCACAGGGTCTTAAAAATGGCGCAATGTATTGTTGAGTAAGCGAAATGCAAAGCCCTCTCCTTCGAAAATGCCAGACCGTAAGACCTCTGAACAGAATCTGGTCCAAAGGAATTTAAATTCAGGGGACTATGATAAGGGGAATTTTCATAAAATTGATATATTTTTACCAACATCTTGAAATTGAGGAAATTCATATCCTCGGCAGTTAAATTCCATTGGTATCTTCACCTTCTTTTTAAAGTTGGCATTTTTTAGGTCAGTTCACTTCTCTGGCCGACTTTTGGTCAGAAAGTATGTTTAGAAAAGGAATTTCCAAAAGCTTGATGGAAAAAGATATTTGAAAAAGTAAATTGGAAAATGAGTTGATGAAAGATGTTTAAAAAATTGAGTTTGAAAAGGGGTTTAGAAAAGTCCATTTCTGAAGTGTGTTGGAAAAGACTGTGGGAAAAGTGGAGTAAAAAAGTGTGTTGGAAAGGGGATTTGGAAAAGATGATTAGGAAAATAATCTGAAAAGGGAGTTTAGGAAGGGGGTTTGAAAAAGTGAGTGTGAAAAGGGGTTTGAAAAATGTGGCGTTATTCTAAGAACAAAATATTTTTCTCCGGCGTTTAGAAAGATTTCCATCCCCCTAAGCGGAAGAGTGATGCTCATAAAAGGGAGCCGTTTCGCTGGTACGATAAGGACGTATGTCCATCAGTGGTAGTGAAGCGGTAACGCGGGTATCGTGGCTCCTATCGTATCGTCGATCGACCTCATATCTCGACCAGTTCGCGCAAATGGCGCGAACATCCGCGAGGTGCTTTCCTAACTTATCGTCCAAGGAAGTAGCCCCAACCTCTTCCTTTTCCCCTTTCCATACTTCCTTATACCGGCCGAATCTTCACCATTGACTTTTTACCCTCCTTCAGCTTTTTTCCTCTTCCAATGAAAAGAAGATATATTTTAATTCTACCTTTCTTCAGGAAAATTTTATCGAAAAATAAATCTAAAGATTTTGCTGAAATTTTTCTTTTTAACTTTAACTCTCTATATGGCTTAAAACCGAAGCCCAAGAAAATTTTATAATTAATGGAGTAATTTTCAAAGCGAAAAACTAAAATATTTCAAAGCTTTATCATATAGACAGTTGCGGAGGGGTAAAATACCGATATTACACTATCGATGTACACTATCGATATTGATGTCCGATTATCAATCTGACTATCAATATAAAATATTATTTTATTATTTTATTTAAATTTTATACTTTACAGGTACGCTGGTTTTGACTGAACAAAAATTTAATTATATGAATAATAATTTATATAAATTAAATTAAATGGTTTAAAAATATTTTTTAAGTTTAATAAAATATCGATATATTCAAGTCGATATATCGTTGATATCGATATTTTAAGGCTAGACATATCGATATTTTCATTTCAATATTGCATCACTACTGTTGGCCGCGACCATAGAAGTCTGTTTGGGTTCGATGTCAGGTATACGGAAGCGAGTCGTAAATCGACGCGTCGACTATATAGTATAACGACGACAGACAGACTCACACCGTCGTAAAAATCATTTTTTCCTACTCAAGGGGTCTTGAAATTTTAACATTTTATGAAATAAACGAAAGTAATCTTTCATACAAAACCAATACCTTCTGATTTGATGAGGATGTAAAAAATTGTATATTATGAGGAAGCAATATTTTTGATTGATATCGATTAATAGCGTGAAAGAGAAAATCTTTAAATATGAGAAAGAGTTGAAATGAATTTGCAACCTTTTTTATTGCAATAGATTTATAAGCATAAAAAAAAATAATTTTATAATATGAGAAGGAGGAGTTAAATTGAAATTTCAATAGTAACCCTGATTCGATGTAGGATTGCTATTTGCTAGTTTATTGGTATGAACGAAATATGTTGAGGCAGATGGTTGGGAAAAGCTAGTGCAGAAATCGTAAAGAGCTTAAGTCTGCTATTGTAGTTTTACAAAATGAATGCAAATGCTTTTAGCTTAATAGTTTAATCTTCAGATTTGAAAAATTTTCTAAATTGAGTTTAGCATACAAACATACAAATGTGGACAATTGAGGCTTATTTTGCTAAGAGCCGGAGGTTCAAAGAATTATGGTACAAACAGCTTGATGATTTTTATTCATTACCTTTGGGTTCTGTATAATTTCATTAAATTTTCTTAAAATTCGAGTGAAATCCAATAAACAAAAAGAAATATCGAAGAATTTCAGAGAATTTCAATGAATTTATATAAATTACAATAAATTCCTGGGAATTATATGGAGTTTTAGAGAAATCAAAATCAATTCTAAATTATAAAGAATTCCAATAGATACTACAAAATTCCAATCAATTCCAAAGAATTCAAATGAATTTCGGAGAATATAGAATGAATTCCTGTGGATTTCATTGAAATCAGACGAATTCCAATGAATGCCAGATTATTATTACAATGAATTCCAGAGAATCCTGAATGAATTATAATGAATTTCTAAGATTCTAATAAATTCTAAATTAATGAAAATTCAATGAATACTGGAGAATTCAGATGGAATCCCTATAAATTCGACGAATTTAAGTGATTGACAGTGAATTCCAATCAATTTTTGTAAAAGACCAATCAATCCCAAAGATTTCAGAATGAATTCCAACTCCAATGAATCTCAGTACATTTCAGTTAATTCCAATAAATTCTAATAAAGTTCTGAGGATTCCAAATATATTTAAGAGAATTCAGAATGAATTCCAACAAATTAAAATTAGATTCAACGAATACCAGTAAATTCCAATGAATTTATGAGAATTCCAATAATTTCCAGAGAATTCAGAGTGAATACCTATCAATTCTTACTAATGTCAGTAAAAATACGAGGAATTGCTATGAATTCCAATGAATTCACGTGAATTAAAAAATTATCCAATAAGTACCACAGAATTTAGATTGAATTCCTGTTAACTGCTACAAATCAGACGAATTTCAATGATTTGGAGAGAATTACAATGAATTTCTAAAAATTCTATACATTCCAGAGAATTCCTACTAATTTATATGAAGTGTAATAAAATCCGACGAATTCGATGAATGCCAAAGGAATAAAAAATAATTAAGTAAATTTCTGTAAATTCTAATAAATCATAATAAAAATTCTAAAGAATTGTACACTGAATTTTCCTACTTCCAGTGAATTTTAAACTAAATCCTACGAGATAAGATTGAATTAATTAAAATCTTATTACTTATTATTACTATATATATGGTAAAAATTTCACATTTGTAAATGATATGAAAATTTAAATCCGCAAGCCACATATATGTGTATGAATTGACCAATAGAGTCAGCGCACTGCGCACGAAGTTAGCTGCAAGGTGACTCGCATGAAGTTAGCCGAAATCCATGTCCTTTTTAGAATAGGATTTAGAGTACAAAGATGCCCTTTTGTATGGAGATATTTCATTAATTATAAAAATTGAAAAATTTATATACAGAGTTCAATGGTAAATATTTTCAAAATGAGCACCATTAGAGTCAGAACAAAATTCAGTTCTGTTACGAAAACTGTTAGAAAATTTTTCTAAAATCTCGCTTGTGATGCCATTCATGGTTTTCTTAATTGCACGTACCACATCATCTACAGTTTAAGGACTCTCAGCATAGCAATGATCTTTGATGTAGCCTAAAAGGAAAAAGTTACAAGGGTTCAAATCCAGTGAATATGGCGACCGTTCTAGTCCTCCTCGTGCAAATTTAGGGTATCCCAGACCGATGATACGAGTATCATAAACTTTATATAGTGTCTCGAAGACTTCCTGTGTCCGGTGTGGCGCCGCTCCGTCATGTATAAAATGAAAATTCTTCACCAAGCCGTTTTTCTTTGCATAAGGAAAGAATTTAGTTTATCGAAATTACTGACCATGCTGATACCATCTGGGGATGCTAAGATTTCGATATGAAAACAGATGGATTTTCTGTTCCCTAATATCGATAATTTTGCTTGTTAACATAGCCATTCCAATAAAAATGTGCTTTGTCTGTAAAAAGTATCAATTTTTCACCAAGTTCTCCGTCTTCAATCATTCCAATCATCGTTTTGCAAAATTGAATGAGTGTTCCCATAGAAAATTCGGATAACAGCTGATGAAAACTTATTTTATATAGATGAATTTTCATAAAATGTTTTAAAATTTTTTGTAGTGATGGTTTAAACAGTTTCAAAGCTTTTCTCAACATTTTCTTCTGTGATCAACTGGTCACTTATAAAGGTCGGCCTGATACATCCTGTCTATGGTTTTCTACGTTTCCATATTCGATAAAATTATCGATAACTCTATAAAAAGGTTTTTTCGCTCGCAATTCTATGCATTCAATACTAAATTACTACGAAATCTCCTATAAGCAGCACTATACAATTTTCCTCTAGAAAAGAAGCACTAGACAAGATAAACTTTTTCTTCCGTCGTAAGTTCACTCATCTTGACTCTAACGTTGTGGTTTCTAAGAAGGTTAGAATAAAACTGCAGGGCATCAGGTATGCTACCTTCACTAGTACAGTCACTACTTAAATTGCAGAGGGGAAAAATATGCATTTAGTTTTAGCAAGTCCTTTTGGTACTTGCTAAATTAGGACTCTTATGTGGAGTCATTAGACGAATTCATTAGGGCTCATAACTATTTAGAATCCGTATGGGGCGCCATTAGTCAGATTCATTTATTAGAATCAATATGCGAGGTCAGGAGGAGGAGTTATAACTAAGAATCAGTAGGCAGAGTCATTAACTTGAGTCTGTGGATGTATTCATTGGCAAGAATCATTCTTTATAATGCGTAGGCGAGGTCAGTAGGCGGAGTAATTGTTTAGAATCAGTAGGCGGGGTCACTAGTTAGAGTCATTGCTGAGAATATACAGGTGAAATCATTATGCGGAATCATTAGGCAACATCAGTAATTAGAATCCACAGGCGTGGTGAGTGGATGGGGTTATTAATTACGATCTTTAGGCGGGTTCATTAGGCGAATTCATTCATCAGAAACAGTAGGCGGAATAAATATTTATCATCCATAGGTGGGATTATTATTCTGGATGATTAGTTTCATTAGGTGGAGTAAGCAATCGGGGTTAGGAGACAGGGTAGAGCAGGCAAATTTATAGGTCAGCTGAACTGGAGTGCAGAAAGGGATAATCAAAATTATCTAACTCACAACAGGTAATCCACGAAAGCTCAACCACAACACTTAATTAAATCACTAAGGCTAACCCCAGAAACTCTTGAGACACGTAGACTGGTCCAGTTTGGACGTTGACGTGAAATATTTGAGAAACACAACCAAACGCCAGAAGTTTCCTGGATTTCACGGTGAGTGAAGAATAGCACAGAAAACTTTAACTCGTTTCCAACTTTACTGAAACGGAGAACTTCTTATGTTTTCAGTCACGAGCCTAATTGAGTTACTGTTGCACGTTCTTTCTTTCGGTTTTCTGCTCCTCAGGAGTGCTGAACATTATTATACAGAAGTAGAAAAACATTTTTCAGATTTAGTTTTCTCAGTTATTGTTAGAATTACTTTAAAGAAGCAAAATTAAATCTCAAATCCGGATCTTTTAACAATCTATTTTCATTAAGCCACATCGATAAAATATGTGCGTTTTTTTTCTATCTAGAGCCTTTGGAACAATAACTTTTCTGCTCTTTGCTAAAAATAGTGTCAGCTCCAATCCATCTTTCTGCCTATTTCCACGTTCGCTCAGTTTCAGGTTTAATAGTGTCGTTTTTGCACCATTACCATTCGAACGAGTTCTCTCTAGGTTTGCTTTGAGCTGTGTTTGAATATGTTTATGGGCTCTGAATCTCTTCTCTCATCCAGGAAATCTTGTGATATACGAACCGCTTCAGAACTCGTGACAGCACTCATTGCACTCTCTGGAAACACGTTTCCTGGATACAATGCGTCTGTTTTTTTCCAGGCTTTTTTTCCATTCGCAAATATTTTTCAAAGAATGCTGCACAATTTTTGTACAGAGTTTTGCACAGAATGAAGAAGACCGGGCGCTAATGTCGGGTATAAAAAGGGAAACTTCGAAGATAGATGGCAAGGTGGTAAGCATTAGTGAAATTTTTGTCGGGCAAAAATTTCGGGAATGTGTCAGGGTACTCGAGATTCTTGAAGGGGGATTTATATCCCTCGGTGCTGGAGGCGCGAGAGATATATAATTACGAGAGAACCCACTTTCGTGTTATGCGCGACGTTTAATATAATGGCACTAAATTGGATTCGGTCGGTCACTAAATTCGCGCTCGTCGCTCCGGTACGACGGGTCGTTAGTTGCTTAACGTATTAAGCCCGTTAGTTTGAAAAATAACTACGTTAGGCGTTAAGCGCTGAAATTTATGCACTCGCCTTAATCCTACGCAATGTAGGAACGACGATCCTAATTACAATTAAGACTTCCCATCTAAGTACTTTTCTTCACTTTTCATTCTTTTCATTTTCTGCAAAATGTCAATTGTGACATTATTTTAATTGGGGACTCCGAAACGTTTCCATATGTTCAACGATTTAATTTTTAGAAAAAGGGGAGAAGAAAATCCCCGCGTTCGGATCAAATCGAATTAATAGTTTCCGTGCACGGAAAGAAATTTTTTATAGCTGCTGTTAGTAGTGCGATAACTTTTTAGAAGTACCTGTGAATGCCGTTGTTATAAAAAATTTCTTTAAGTGTAGGTGGTCTAATGCTGGCTTATCAGGTGGAGTCCCATAATAGGCGGTCCATAGATCCATAAGCAGAGTAAATAGTCCCCTGCTGGAAGTGAAGAGGTAGAAATCCTATCCCTTTCTATCTCCTTTTGTCAATCACAGTTCGCCCGTATCTCTTTCAATACCCACTTCTATACTCGTATCTCTTTCTATCTCTTCTATAAATACCCGTCTATTCTTTTCAATATCAATTCGCTCCTATCAAAATCGCTCTTATCTCTTTCAATCCCCACTTCTCCAATCCTGCCTATCTCGCGCCTAATCTCGCGTATAAAATTTGTATGCAGGTTTAAAATAGGAACATTAATACGTTAATAAGGGAGATATAGCCTTAAGGATAGAAAGAGATACGAATTTCTGGCGAGACAGATGGACTTAGGGATAGAAAGATCGAGATAGCTGAGACTCTAAAGATATCATCAAAGGACCGTGTTGTGAGATCGCAATTGATCAAAAGCAAGAACTTGTTGATGATTCTGATGATTCGGAGGAATGTTTAGCGATATTCAACCGTAATAAAGACGAATTTTTCAGACGGTATGTGACAATGGATGAAACATGGCTCCATCACTAACACTCCAGAGTCCAATAGATAATCAGTCAAGTGGACTGCACGCGATGAACCGAATCCAAAGCGTGGAAAGACGCAACAGTCGGCTGGCAAAGTTATGGCTTTAGTGTTCCGGGATACACATTGCATAATATTCATCGATTACCCGGAAAAGGGCTAGACCATCAACAGCGATTATTACATAGCAAGTGTTGCTTCATCAAGACAATGTACCGTGTCACAAATCAATTAAAACGATGGTAAAATTTCATGCATTAGGCTACGCATTGCTTCCACATCCACCGCATTCTCCAGATCTGGACCCGAGTGACTTTTTCCTGTTTGCAGACTTCAAAAGAATTTAAAAGAATCGAATTTTAACAAAAAAGTGTGTTTTACTATGTTAGCCTGCGAACTTTTCAGCCTAATTGTTAAGTAGAGCCTATAGGTGGAGTAAATATTCAGCATTAGTAGTTTGGATCACTATGGTGGGTCAACAGGCAGAGTCATTACAGGGCGATTTTACTTAAAATCCATAGACGGAGTCAGTGGGCGGGTCAGGAGGTGGAGCCATAAGGCATATTCATTACGCAAGTAGGTTTAGTAAGGTATGTAGGGTGAGTCAGTACACGGGATAATTAATTTTTAAGTCCATAGGCGGATCAGTAGGCCAGTTAGTAGAAGGACTAAGTAATTATAACATAATAACATATAGGCAGTTATTAGGTGGTGTCATTACGATCAATAGAATGGGTCCTTCGAGGTGAAACAAGTCCTTATAAGAAGTCAGTAGCCATAGATATTATTCAGCGTCATTAAATTAAGTCAATACGAGTGTAAAATAGTTGGGATTAGTAAGAAGGGTTATTAAGTGGTTTTATTAAATGGAGATATTAGTTATGATCAGTCGGCAGGGTCATTAAGTGGAATCAGTATGCAGAGTTGATAATTTACAATCCATATGTGGGGTTAGTAGACGCAGTCTTCACTGAGGATCCGTAGAGGGAGTTAGCATGAGGAGTAATTATTAACAATCAGTAGGCTCAGTTTTTTATGTGGATACATAAATGGAGACATTACGCGGAGTTGTGATTTTGAATCCGTGGGCACTGTACTAAGAGGATTCATTTTTGAGAATCTATACCATAGGTAGGGTCATTAAGTGGAATCAGTAGACGGAGTCATTATTTAGAATCCGTAAGCAGGTGAAGTAATTATGGAAAATCAGTAGGTGGAATTAGTAGGTGGAATCATTATGAGGGATCCCTAGTTAGCATCTATTGGTGGAGTCATTAGACTAAGCTTTTAGTTAAACTCCGTTAGCTCAACCAATTACCGGGTCACTAATGGGATCCGTATGTAGACTATTTACACTGGGCTCACTAGGTGAATTAATTATGTATTGTGAATCCGAGGCCGGGGACATTAGGAGGTGTCAGTAGTTTGAGAACTTATGCCGGTCACTAGGCGAAGTCATTAGACTGTGTCAGTATGAGGAGTTACTGATCCTATGTGGTTAGGATCAGAAGGCAAGATTATTAGACGGTATGAAGAGCCTGGGTCATTAAATTAAGTTATTAGGGTGAGTAAATAGTTGGGATCAGTAGCAGGAATAATTAGGTTGGTTCATCAAGTTGAATCAGTAGTGAAAAGGATTACCGAGTCATTCTGCACTGCAAATACATGGGATTAGTAGGAAGGATCATTCCGTGAAGTTAATAAGTACAGACATTAGAAGGAGTCAGTAGTTGATGCGCGTAGAGAAAGTAATCAAGAATTTCAAAATCATGATTATGATAATTAGCTGAACTAGCCATCGGATCTAGAAAACGTACGAAAGTTCAGGATCTCTCCAAAAATAACTGAGTTGTGTTCCCGAATATAGGGTGATAGGGGGAGGGAGGCTTGAGCAAGGGGTTGTAGATTCCGAGAGCGGTAAAAACTTCGCGAGAGAGAAGTGTTCTGCGGTGACGATGTGGAGAGTTTGGGTTGGAGGGATGAGAAAGATTGGAAATACGAGAATTAAAACAAACGAATGGAAAAAATACCCCTGGCAGTCTTGTTCGAGGCGACGCGCAAATTGAAACTGCAGGGTCGTTCCGACGTGTTTTTGGTCTCCCCCTTTTTCATGTCGAACGTATTAATTTCTCGGCAACGAAGGGGGATAGGAAAATAAACTGCCTCTGCTCGTTTCTAACACGACTGCGAGAGATCGCCGTGGGCGTAGCTTTGCCAACTTGTGGTCCATTTTTCACTTCTGTGAAAGTCTTCAGAGATTCAGTTAAAGGGAGTGAAAAATGTCTTCTAAAGGATTGTTATTAATGGAAAATTAATTTAAAATCGACTGTTGAGATAGGCAAATGTACTCTATTGTTCTATTAAACCCATGTCTATTAGAAACTACAAAAACTAACATTCAAATTGACTAGAACTCAACTCTAACACAATTTTCGCGCATTTTTTCGACATATTTACATCTCCCCTGGATTGCCGCATTTGTAACTTGCTTTTTTTATTATCAGACTAAATTTTAAAGCAGAACATGAAGTTTTTCCGTTTTTGTAGAAAAAGTGGTGTAGTGAGTATACACTATACACATTTCAGCGGCGCTATCTAGTCGGGCCTTGTCTGTTTGCTTTTTGTCAACCCAAGCTTCTTCGGTTCTATCTCTCTCGGATCTCTACAACAGTCAAAGAGTGAAGTCAGCGCCAGTCTGTCTCGTAATACTACCACGCTTTCCAACCAGTTCCCATGCTGACGTCACTATCTGAATTGAAATGAAGCCCACCCACTGCAATGCCTGCTCGCGTCACCCCAGCCCAAATATCTGCCGGCTGCTGTTTATCTCTTCATGCTCGGTATACAGTATACACAAAAACGTACATCGTTACAGTGCAGTAATATATGGCATTGCAGGCAAGACTACTCGCAGTTATGAAGAGATAAAAAAAAAGCGGACAACGGGAGTACAAATATTTTTGTTGCCTCGCTAATTCTACACAGGATGTTGGCATCATTATAGTCGCCTCCGTGAAAGAACAGGGACTGTAATAACGTTTTTTATTTTTTATTCGTTTGTTTAATAATGTAAATAAATCCAAAGCTGAATATGATTTTAAATTATTACTTTCGGACTGACAGAATACTTCCTTGTAACTTCCCTCTTTCACTGCATCACTCAGTTCCACAATTTTACAGAAAACAAAAAATTGAATAAGAATAAAATAGTTTTGAACTCCCTGCTGTATGTAAAAAGATAGAATCCTATCCCTTTCTATCTCCTTGTATCTCCATATCAATCCACATCCACGCCTATCTCTTTGAATCTCCTATTTTCTATCCCTTTCTACCTGCTGTCTATCCCCACCTATCTCCTTCTACCTTCAACTTAATCCACATTCACGCATGTTACTTGCTAAATTTAAATCGCTCCAATCTCTTCATTCCTCACTTTTCAACCCCTTTTATCTCTCGTATATTCCAATATATCTCTTTCTATGACCTTGTCTATCACAATTCGCATTTATCGCTTTCAATCCCCACTCCTCTATTCCTATCTATCTCTCGCCTATTCTCGTCTATACTTTCCTATCTCCTTGTTAATCAAAATCGCTCTTATCTCTTTCAATTCCTAATAACTTAATTTAATGATCCAGGCTCTTCAACAGTATTTTTTTTCACCAAAAAGCAATGCTTAATTAAGCAGTAGCGAACAGTAGGTAGGGGGTAGATAGGATCAGTAGGCCATTAGGCGATGTCAGTAAGCGGTATCAGAAGGCGGTGATATAAAGTGGTTTCAGTAGTTATGATCCGAAGGCGGGGTCATGAAATGGGGTCAGAAATTAGGATCAGTACATGGAGTCATCATATGCAGTCAGTAGTTAAAATAAACAAACAGAATCTCCGGTCTGTATCATTAGATCAAGTTCACAGACATTTTCAGTAGGTGGTGTAAATTGTAGGGATCAGTTTGATGGTTTAGTAGGGAGACTTATTAGATGGGGTCATTAAGAAGAATCAGTAGGCTGGGTTACTATGCTGAGCTAGTTTGATTATTAGCTGCTATTATTATTTAGTGAGCGGAAAATATATTTAGGATTAACAGACGGGATCATTAGGTATGTGGTGAAGTCAGTGGGGGAATTCGGTAGGCAGAGCCATTAGGTAGATTCTGTGGGTGGAGTCAGTAGGTGGAGTCAATAGGTGCAATAATTATATGGGATTATTACAACCGAAATCTTGCCCCTTTGATCTTCGAAATTTCTAATCTAAACACGCGCCTCTAAAAATTAATATAATTTTTAAGTAGAACTTTCCAGAGGAGAAGCACTTTATGTAGATATTTCTCTAACTGCCGATAAAGATAATTATGCCAATGGCACCTCTGACCTGTGTGCAAGGCATGTCACGAATACGAAGTAGTTACAGAGAGAAAAGCAGTGGGTCGTTTCGCGAATCGCTTCGTTAAAGCAACCGGAAGAGATAACGACATAGGACAATATTTTTCCAGTGCCTCCGGAAAGCGCAACCCTGTCGAGTTAAGCATGGATACACCGTATGAAAATCGGGAATCCACGTTATCGGTAATTTAGTCTATTTTATGCACCCTGCGTATTAATCCCTCCTGTTGCTGTTTCGAAATAATACAGGCTCCGCGGCTTGACTTCTCATTATACGCATAAATTAAAAAAAGGATTGGAATTGATTACATTATGCAAGTAAATATTATATTAAACATAGCACCTTTTTCCAAAATTCTTTTAGAAATCTTTTCCAAACTCCTTGTTCCCCATTTGTTTCTACTTTCATTTTCTAAGTTTCTTTTCAAAATCCGATTTCCCACTCCTGCTTCAAACACATTTTTTCAATTGAGCATGGTTAGAGGGCGGGGTTATTAAGTTTAATTTACAGGGTGTGAACAATGTGTGTGATTACCTAGTGGGAGTGTTGAGTGAGTCTGGCTAGGGAGTGGGATTAAATAACACATTGTTTTAGAGGGTGTGGCCTTGGGCGTGGTGAAAACGCGGAGTCAATAGGCGAAGTAGATAGGCGGAGCTAATGGGCGGAGTAGATAAAGGTAGTAAATAATTTGCATAATTTAAAATTGCTCTGAAACTTCGTTGTAAATTAAAAAAGACCAGCAATACAATCTTGACTCGGTCTCTTTATTCTAAACACGACTTGAAGTCTTTAAAAAGTTAAGCTTCTTTTTCTTCCCACAATGACCTCATCTTTTTTCATAATGAAACCGGACTGGCATTTGCAGCCATTATTCCATTAACCTGGGTCTGACAGACTGCTGACGGTAGCCTTAGAAAAAGTACGAATTAACACGTTCGTCGAGACGTGCCTCGCGATCCATGCAAATGTCTAAGTAAGCGCAGCTCCGTCAGCCGGAAAGTCCTGGAACCTTTGGAAAGAGATGGAAATCCTTTCCGCTCAAGACAAAGTTGCCGAGTGGTCCACGGAAATTCTCATGCATGTCTTAAAAGGGGTAGAGATGAGATACGGCGAAAGGGTGTTGAAGAAGATGGAGGGGAAAGGGAAAAAAAAGGGTTGCAAAAAAGAAGAAGAAGAAAAGGAAAGCAGTGTAAGAGGATGTCGTTGAAATTCGCTGGTATTAAACGGATCGAAGAATGTAGGCAAATAAATAGTGGCGTATAATAAGGCGAGGACTGGAGCCAGAAATCGAAGGACTATAAATTCGTGAAGCTACTCTGCACGAGAAGTGAAAAGAGGATGAGTCACTTGAGTCGAGTCGACGGCGTTGATAGGGGTGAGAATACTGCAAAATGTGCAATTCGAACGATTCAGTCCCAATGATGTCAGCATTGGTTCGTTCGCGGTCGAGGTTTGCGAACTTAAGATAATGGGGCTTAGTAAAACCCCGAAAAGAGCAAATTGAGGAGACGAAACTCGACCCGCTCGATGAGAACCTCACATTTGTTTCCTAAAATGTGAAAAAATCTGAGAATAAAAACTCTTTTATGATATTGAAATTTATCTACAGAGCGAAAAAATATCAAAATACTTACAATATTTTTCCCGTTAAATGAGGAGTTTCAATTTTGTGGTTTGAATTTGTATCCAAGACCATATAATTCGTTTTCTAAAGTATGCCCCTTCGAAGCTAATCTCTCACAATTTTAGGTAGCCCTAAAAGCAAAGTAGCTAAAGAAGTATTCCGATCTCGTTAGGAAATCCTTTGATCTTGTAACAGAACGTCGTAAAATATTCTGGACTCAACGAGAGTCGAAATCCCATTGCAATTCTACGGCTCGATGGAGATTCCGATTCTGAGGAAATGGACAAGAGTCAAGTGACGACGCGTAGCAATAAGATGTTGGCTATACATATAATGTGAGTGAGAGGGGTGTGGGGTTGTAGGAGTACCAAGTTTGCGAGCGTTATGGGGTCACAACGCAAATTGAAACAAATGGAAACTTATATGCATCGCGGCGCATTCCAAGTTTTATTGCCAGCTCATTTCATTTCGTTGGCACGGCGACTCGGTTTTATCGGTGTTAGCGCGTTATGGCTTTTACCTCCAGTGTTAGTAGAACACCCTTCTTCCGCTTCCCCCACAACGCTGATCCTTATACCAGTGCCAGTTTGAGGTTTAAGAAAGAAATTTTCACCCCAACTTTCTCCTCTTCTAGATTCTATGCACAGTTTTCTGGAGTCATGCTCGAAACGCGGACTTGGTAATCGTATCAGTGCAGAATATCTTCACGAGGGACAAGACTGGAGTAGTAGTCGTTTACTTTACCGTGGTGGAATTTTAAACTGCGGACGGAAAAAAAGAGAAGATGTAACGAGTACTTGGGAGATAAGTTGTTAGTGACAGATACTGCTGAAGTAAATTCTATGATCATTTAAGCAGGGATTGAGCTATCCATTTTTTTGTAAAGTACAGTGTCTATTTTTGGATTACGTACAAACTATATACTCTGTCTTTACATCTCTACAACTTCTTTCTGATCAAAAATAACAACAGTAATAGTAATAAAAGACAAAAAATACTAAATTAACAACGCCTTCTCTCCATCCTCAAGGTTCGCTTCCTCCTATCATCCCACGCCCCTCTCCATTCACAGTAGTTTCACAGTTCGTCTCCTTTCTCATTCCGCCTTAATCCCTATACCATCAATCCCTGGCTCCATCCCAATTCCTATACTCTTTGGCCCCTCCTCAATCATAATCAGTCGCTCTCTATTGTCATGACCTGTTTAGCTCAATTTTTTCACCCCTCGCCACTCCATCTTCGCTTTTCCTATAACTGCATAGCGTCCCCTCGTACCATCTCTTTTATGATCCTTTCCCCCTCTTGCCAAACATGGCCCTATCTAATCTCTAAGCTCTCAGTTCAAAATTATCTTTCCTCCCCTCATCACTTCTCAATTACCATCCCTCTATCATCCCTCGCCGGTAGCTACTCCAAGCCTCAACCCATATTATTGTCTCCTCTCGCCACCTTTTTCTTTATTCCTTTCTCAATCCCTACACTCTCTATCAACTCGAACCCATTATACTTCCCTTCTATCCTACTAGCACCTACACGTCTTAATTCATGTAGTCTCTGCTAGCCTTCTTCTTTCTTCCCTTCTTCTTACATCAAGCCCTATAATCTCTTAGCTCGACCCCTCTTTGTCCTTCCTTTCCAATCTCTATACTCTCAAAAAAAGTCAACTCCATTAATCGCGACGTTTTCCTTCTCTCTTAACAACATTTACCCTCCCAATCCTTATATTCTTTTAGCTCAACCGCGTATTTCCTCCACTCACCCCTTTCTAATCCGTATACAGTCGCCTTTTATTGATTAAACTTTTACCATATTCAACGTTTAAATCTTTGATACAACCCACAACCACAGACCTTTTCCTAATATTTGTAAACTCCGTCCTTTGTTCGGTTTATCCAATTCTTCACAACTCCACTCTCACAACTCGACCCCATCTGGCCTTTCCTTGCTCCTCCACAATCCTTACAACGCGTAGCTCACGTCCACCTTCCACCCACTCTTCAATCCATATAGCTTCTCTACACGCTCCTATTTTTGTTTTTCCCCTCCCCTTCCCAAACTGTACACTTTCATCACCCCTCTCTAATCCCTATATCTTCTTCCTTCCGACCCTACTATTACTCCTCGCCACTCACCCCTCCCCTTCCGACTCTCTATATTTTCTTAGCTTACTCCCTATTCCAATTTCCCCCCTCCCCAATCACTATACCAGGCACCTTCTCATCTTTTACCACGCCTTCGATTCGTACCGCCTATCGTAAAGGATCTCGCTAAACTTTCTCAACAAAAAATAACAAAAAAAAACAACTTTCTCACTTTCGCCCCTCACTCCTTAAGTGGTGGTTAACATTCGTGT
>JAUESI010000002.1:9659437-9676069 GCA_032275145.1 Synergus laeviventris
CATTTCCCTTTACAATTTCCCTTTACCATTACCTTTTACCTTGATCTCCCTTTGCCTTTTCCCTTTATCATATGTCGATATCCCTTTACCATGATTTACTTTTAACATGATGAAAATGGCGAAGGGAAATTAAGGTTAAAGGAAATGGTAAAGAGAAGTATTAAAGGGGTATGGTAAATGGAAATGTTAAAGGGAAATGACAAAGAAAAATCATGGCTATTATAAATGGTAATAGTAAATGGTAAATGAATTTCGGAAATAGAAATGGAAAAGGAAAATAAGAAAGAAATATGATAAATAGAAATGATAAAGGGTAATGGCAAGTGGAAATCATAGCAATAGTAAATGGTAATGGTAAATGGTAAAAGAATTCGATAATAGGAGATGGTAAAGGGAAAAGGCAAAGGGAAATCATGGCAATTATAAACGGATAATAGTAAAAGAAAAAGGAATTTGGTAAATAGAAATGGAAAAGGGAAATGGCACTGGGACATGATAAGTGGAAATGGTAAAGGCTAATGGCAAAGGGAAATCATGGCAATAGTAAATAGTAATAGAAAATGGTAAAGGAATTTGGTAATAGGTAATGGTAAAAGGAAATGGCAAAGGGAAATCATACTAAAAGGAAAATGAGAAAAGAAAATGATAAATGGAAATATTAAAGGGATATGATAAATGTAAATGGTAATGGGAAATCGTAAAATGATATAATAAATGGTAAAGAGAAATGGCAAAGGGAAATCATATTAAAATGAAATGGTTTGGTTTCCAAAATAAAATTTTGGCTGTTTCGATAAATTGTGCTTTATTCTTTTGAATTCTTCTAACATTGTTTGAAATTCTTTAAATTTTTATAACTGCTTGTTAATTTTTCCTAAATTTGTATGAATTATTATAATTAAATTTTTCATTTCTGCGGATGGAATTAAATAAGTATAAGGAACACCTCAACTTTTCTTCATTATCGTAATAGTTAGGCTTGAGTAAAGCAGCTAGGGTAACCACAGTGTGTACCCGAAGTTAGTATTCTCGCGATTGTTTACATCTACTACACGCTTATGTTCGTACAGTGTACTTATGCAGATGCGCCGGTCGTGCTCCTATCCGGATAAACCGCCAGTTAGAATAGTTTTGCAGTTTGTCTTTCATATATACCAAAAGTTCCCAACCATCACTTCACGTGAAGCAAAGTCCTTTAAAACAAAAACTTACGAGCAGCAAGATTTATTCGAACCATCTTTCTTGAAGAATTACTTAATTTCAGTGACAAATGTCCAATCTCTAAAAGAAAATAAGAAAATTCTTTTACAAATACCTATAATAATGTAAGGAAGACTGGGATTATTCGGGATACTTTTTTTATACCATACATACCTTCCAAAAGCTTGAGCCTTCCACTAAGATACGCTGTAAACAGATTTTCTCTAAATTCGAAGTACTTGGGTAATTAGGGACAGACACCGGGGCAATTCGGGACACGTCGCGCAAAAGCAAGTAAAAAATTCTGGAAAAATTGGAAATATTTTTTTTAGGCTCTTTAATTGTTCAAGATGTTAATTTTGAATTAATGCAGGTTGCATTGATAGAATACTTGTATGTTAAACAAGATAATTTCTGTCGCTCGAGTCAATCGTGTCATGTTGAAATTTTTTTGTTCACAGTTTTTTGTTTTGATGTTGCTTTTTCTTTTTTGCGCCAAGTCAATTCTTGTTCCCGAATTGATTCGGTAACGTGCGTCTCGAAATACCCCGAAGCGATTTTCTAGCATTTACGCTTTGTATGTATTAATGAAACCTATAAAAGTAGATTTGATTGAAATTATGAATTGAATTCCTTATCCAAAACAATACAAAAAAATTTTACTTTGTGGGGTTTTGAATTTCTACAATTTTTTAAGTAATTTTATGAAACTTGCTTAGATTTCCAGAATATTATCTGATTTCATGGGACTGCGAGGGATTTTAAGGAAATTTGATTCAGGAATTTCAATATATTTTACGAAATTTAAAGGGGCTTACGAGATTTCATGGAATTTCAAGAAATTTTTATTAAGGATTTTCAATTTATTTTACAAAATTTAGAAGAGGTTTCACGAGATTTATTGGTATTGTAAGGAATTTGAAAAAATTAACATTCTTTTTTTGGGATATTAGGTATATTTAATATTATATTTATATTTACATTTACAGGATTTCAAGGGAGTTTATTAAATTTATTAGGATTTTCAACAATTTTCAGGATTTGAAGAATTTTAAGAATTTCAGTGTATTTTACGAAATTTAAACGGGTGTCACGAGTCATGGGTGTAAATTTATTAACTTTCACAGTTTTATGAGCAAAACGACTTTTGAGCAGGGTGGCCACATATCAGGGAAGTCAGGAAAATGTCAGGGAAAGGCGAGTAGAAAAATAGAAATTGATTTATTAATAATAATAATAATATTAATAATAAATTATGGTTCATTTAACAGATTTTAAAAGATTTCCATGGATTTCAAGAGTTATAAATAATTGAGGAGCTTTTAAGGGATTTTCTAGGATTTTAAATACTTTTATTGAATTTTAAGGCATTTAAAAATATTTGTAGAGGTTTCAAGAATTTTCAGAAAATTTCAAGAATCATTTTAAGAAATTTTAAGAGGTTTGTAGGAATTTTACAAGAGATTTCTCTAATATATAAAACATTTCGTGGAATTTTAAAGGATTTCATAGAATTTTATGATATTTTAAGGGATTTAAAACATTCTCGTACAATTTTAAGAAATTTTAGAAATTTTTAAAGGATTTCAAGCGGTGTTTCTAGGAATATTTTTTAGATTTTAGGAGATTTTAGAGTTCCGTATTGAATTTTAAAGGATTTCCGCAGGTATTTATGATTTTTAAAAGGTTCCAAAGATTTCCAAAAATTTTTAAAAAGGTTTACATGTTATAAGGAATTTCAATATGTATTCCTTATTCAATTTCCAGAGATTTGAAAGAATTCAAGAGCTTTTATAGGATTTTAAATATTGTTGTTATATTTTAAGTAATTTAAACATTTTGTAGGAATGTCAAAAGTTTTTAGAAAATTTCAAGGGATTTCAAGAGGTTTCTAGGAAATTTGGGAGATTTTCAGAAATTTTGAGGTATTATAAGAGAGTTTTATATTTTTAAAAGATTCTGTAGAATCTTAGGAGATTTCAAGAAATTGTCAATCATTTTTAAAAATTTTAAGAGGTGTGTAGGAATTTTACAAGAGATTTCTCTAATATATAAAACATTTCGTGGAATTTTAAAGGATTTCATAGAATTTTATGATATTTTAAGGGATTTAAAACATTCTCGTGCAATTTGAAGAAATTTTAGCAAATTTCAAGAGGTTTCTAGAAAGTTTGTGAGGTTTTCAGGAATTTTAAGAGATTATCAGAGATTATTATATTTCTAAATGATTGAAAGTAATTTTACTCGAAATTTTTGAAAAATTGAACAGCACTGTTATTGAAAACTTCTTTGCATTTTTAATAATTTTCTGTCTGGGAAATTTGTCTAAAAGTCAGGGGAAGTCAGGGAAATGATCGAAAAATTGAAAAATTGATTCTAGTGGCCAGCCTGTTGAGTCAATCTAAAAAGTTAATTGACCATCCAAATGTAGAATTTCTATCTTCATATAGTTATTGTTTTTTTTTTTTTGATATAGAATTGAAACATGTGGTTACAGAATGGACATAACCGATCGATATATCTCTCACTGATTTTCGATTATTAAAGAGCGTGGAAGATCGACGATTGTAGGGCTGTAGTGGCACGTTTCCCGTGAAAGGAGCGATATTGGTGGTGTAATAACCAACCAATTACCGTGATTCTATCGAACGGAAATCGACTACGACAGACCTAGTCTCTGGCCTGAATCATGTCAATTGTACATCCAGATTATATAGCAAGTTCAGAAACTCGTACAAGACTCTGATTGGTCAGTTTCAATAATACGACCATATAACTCCCACACCCTCTCTAATTTACGATTTACATTGATCTCGCATTTATGTTAGAAATTATTATGCATGGCGAATCATTTCCTATTGTGAGGTTGATAATAAAATATGCTATTTGCGTAGATATCACTCAAGGGACTGTTTAAATTACAGTTACTGAGCTGTTCAAATATTTAATGTAAACTGGAAGTAAAGATAGAAAGTCCAAGATTGTAACCTCAACTTAAAATTTCTCTCTCTCTCCATCTTTTATTTAAATTCTTAGCAATAATCTACTGCTGTAACTGGTTGGGAAAATAAATCTTAATTTCAGAATATTTATACTTTTAAATAAATTTCTAGTGAGACAGCTGAGAGGCAGATTTAGTTAAGAGAGATATCCATGAATATTATAATAGCCTATTATTAATCCCAAGAATCAAAACAGTATAAAAGCGATTGATAGCGATTTAAATCAGAAATCGATACGTAAAAAACAAGCTACCGCAATACAATATACGAAATGCGAAAATAAGACCCGGAAATTCAACCAATCACATAGGTGTAACGATCGTTACAATATATTGGCGAATATTCTAAAATTCAAATATCATAGAAATATTCATGTTTCAGTATCAAATATATAACATTATCACTTATGCAAAAATAACATTCAAAAATCAATGTACGATACAGCAAAAGGATATTTAATGATTTATCTAAATGACTACCCTGATGAAAGTAAAAAGATAGGAATTCTATCCATTTAAATCTATCCAAATGTATCCTTCCCAATCTACTTTTCCGCTTTTATATCTTTCTTTATCCTTCGTTTATCTTCGCCAATTATTTCCTATCCACACCAATTTTTCCTTTCTATCCATATCTATCCTTAATCTAATCATCTCTCTCATTCTCTATCCTTTTCAATCCATGCCTTCCTATCCATGTCTATCCTTTATGTAATTATCTCTATCCTTTTCTATCCTTTTTACAATATTTCAGAAAGCCTGTCCTTTTCACTCCATAACATTTTATCCATATATCCATCCTTATAAAATAATTTCAATCTTCATTTTTCTAACCATATCTCACAAGAACTAAGAGAATTCATAAGAATTGAAAAGAGCTCTAAATTATTTTCAAGAATTCACAAAATGTAAAAAAAATTTTAAGAATTTCGAAATAATTTTACAAAACTTTTAATTCACAAGAATTTAAGAGAATTCAAACAAATTCCAGAAATATAAAAAAAATTGCAGATGAAATAAAAAATGTTTAAATGTAGAAGAACCAAAAAGATTTCGTCAAATAATTTTACAAAATCAAAGGATCTCATAGTAATTCAATGCAAGTCGAAGAAATTCTAAACTTCTTCGTATTTTCAACAGCTTATAAAAGGTTGCAAAGGACAACCAAAATATTGCAAGTTTCTGATATATTTTAATTTAAAAAAATTCGAAATGCCACGTAAATCTTAATCTATTTAAAATTATAATATTTATGTGGGAATGTAAAATAAGAAAAAGCTTTGACTCTATTTTACCTAAATTTCAGCATTCGATTTGTCGCAAGTTTTCTTTTTTTTAATAATCCCGAGTGACAAACTAGTTGCACTTTGCGGATATAGAGAGTAATTACATTAACTCGCTTTTCCATATAAATTTGTTTATACTCTTTTAATTTTCCAGTACTTGTGAAAAAGTGCTTTCACGTGATATTGAAGAGTAATTTTTTACTTAGGGTAATTTTTAATAGTAATCATTATTAACTTAATCAGTTTAGCTTAATCTTTTTTAATAGTAGTTTTTTATATTTGAAGTTGTGATTTTTAGTTAGCCGCAGTTTTCAAAAAATTTAGTTTTAAATTAGGGGTAGTTTTTAATATTTGTTTTTTTTTTAGGTATTTTTATGGCACTTTAATAGTAGTCTATTTTGAGTCTGGGGTAGTTGTTTAAATAATAGCTTTTTAGTTTGAGACAATTTTAACAATAAGTTTGATAGTTATAGTTTTTGTTGTTAGTTTTTAAAACTAAACAAATTTTATTTTCCGGTAGTTTTTAGAAGTATTTAAATTTATATTGGGGCAGTTTTCAAAATATATTCTGTTTAAAAGTGCAATTTTGAGTTGTGAATAGTTTTAATAGCTTTTTAAAGATAGTTAATTTTGAGTTTGGGGGTAGTTTTATAATAAATAACAGTGTAATTAGTTGTGTGATTTAAATAATAGTTCGCTTTTGGTTACAGTTAGTTTTTAATTAAAGTTAACTTAAAGTTTGGGATAGCTAAAAATTGTAGTTTATTAGTAGTCAATTTTAAGTTAGGGGTAATTTTCGAAAAATTGACTTTTGGGCTTTAGTAATGCTCTTAATCTTAATTTTCAATTATCGTTTTAGGGTAATTCAAATGGCAATTTAAGAGTAGATAATTTTTATTAGGGGCAGTTTTTTAAACACATTTATTAATTACAATTTTCAGTTAAGGCAATTTGTTTATAGTTTTTAAATTTTACTTTACATGTATTTTACTTTACACATGTATTTTTTAATCGTAGCTTAATAGTACAATTTATTAAGGGGTAGTCTCGAAAAATTGTGTTCAGGCTTTTCAAGTGCTAAAAACTAACCCAGACTTTGATAAACCTTTTCCTAAACAATGAAACTTTCCCTTTGGGGTGGTTTTTCAGTGCTATATTTTCCACAATAAAAAACCTATCTTCATAAAAAATTTTAATTTTATCATATGAATTATAGAGATTTTCCCAGATGAGAAATGTTATTCTAGATGTCATGCATTTCGCGAATATAATATCTCTTGTGAGATATTTCGACAAGAAATGTCTTGCGTTCCCTGGGGCCGTCAAATAATGAAAATAAAGGTCTCATTCACCTTTAGTAGACCAACACAGCGAGTATCGCGAACGCAATTTTAAATCGCAAACCTCATCATTTCTAGAAATATTATAGAATCAGACAGAAACAGTTTTTATGTTTTCCTACTCTACACATGAGTGAGTATATTACAAATAAAAGCACATCGGAATATTAATTTAATTTTCTTAATTGCATTTCGTTAACGGATGATGTCGTGATGCCAGAATAACGAAATTTAATTTTGAGTCTATTACTCAAAAACTACCCCTAATAATAATTATTCATTTTGTATAAAATTAAGTGGAACAGAGTTTTGGATTACTTTTAAAATCTCCAAAACTAAAAAAAAAAATTTAGAAAAAAACAAATGCACTAAAAAAATACCTCAAAAACAATGTTAGCAGATAGGTTCAAGGAAAACTGCATCAATAGTTAGAGATCTTTACAGTTTTGGGAAAATTTATTTTGCCTTTTTCCGGTAGTTCTGTTAATAGTTTAATATTAGTTTAATAGTGCATAGTTAATTTATGATTACTTAATTTTCTTAGATTAGTTAAATTTTAGTTTTGGTTAATTTTTTGAAGTAGTTAAATTTTAATTTGGTGTCGTATTTAATATTAATTAATTTTAAGTTGAAGGTAGTTTTTAAAAGTAATTAAAGGATAGAGATGTAATTTTCAGGAAGTTGGTTTCAGGATATTTAGGGAGCTCGACAATTAGTGATAGTTTTTAAAAAGAGATATTTTTGGGTGGTTCTTAACAGTAGTTAGAATATAGTTTAGGTGATTACTTTTGTGTAATTTTATACTACATAGTTAATATTGAGTTTACAGTAGTTTTCAAATAGTATTATTGTTCAATATATTTTAATTTTGAACTCCCGGGGTATTTTAAAAAAGTATCTTATTCCTATACAGGGGTAGTTTTCTATTACTTGCCTTTAGTTTCAGTTTTTAATGACAGTTAATTTCAATTTGGAAGTAGTTTCAAATAGTAGTTAATTTTGATTGAGAAAATATATATAATATTATTATTTTTGGGGTAGTTTTTTGCTTTTGGATTTGTATATTCTGAAGCTGCTTTCTGTAGTTTGGTGGGGTAAAAGAAATAAAAAATTCTGACATAAGCAAAATGTTGGATGTCTATCGTGATAATTCACTTTGCTCCTTCTGGAATGGTTTTAACAATCTTTAACTGATTTATTCCTAACCGAATTAATTAGCATTTTAGGTGTCGGCTGATTTCAAGCAAGAGGAAAATCACATGTCTAACGTGCTTGTTGGTCAGTGGTGAATTCAGTTTCCAGTCAGTCGGGTAATTTGTGTTGGTGGCATAGTTGAGACTTGGAGTTTAATCGAATAATATCAGGAAGCTTCGACACTCGTGTGTAGGTTGGAAATTCAAGGCATGTGTTAGTAGGTGGATTCTATCCATGAGGTTATCTCCAGTAGGACGATTCCAGCATTTCTGCGGAACGTGTTTCGCGAGACAGGTAATCCGGTAGGTGGTCCAAAACTGGGTTGGTAGATAAGGCTCGTCTCAGCGTCCACAAAACAACACTATCGTGTCTCCAACTTCATCATTTCCTGCTCATTGAGAGACAACAATAGAGATCATAGTCAGAATTTTTCATTTAATTTTTCCACACTGGATTTCATTTCACATTGAAGCTGAATTCGAGACGACTACAAAATATTACAGAAATTTTATTGTATGTTAAAATACACGTAATGTTTTTTTCTTTTTGTTAAAGAAGAATTTATAAAATATTTTGCCCAATTTACAAACATTATTGTTGTCGAACAAAGTACTTTCTTTTATTTTTTTATTTTTATAGGACTAGTCAATAATAACGAAAAAAAACCACCTAATACAGAAATTATCGAAAAATAGAAATACATACCGAAATATAAATGGCGGAATTTTTAAAGCTAAAATAAAATTGATCGAGTTGTAAACCTTCTAAATTGCACAATGTACAGTTAACGCATTATAAAAAGAACAAAATGCTAGTAAGAATATGAAATTCAAGATTCAGAATAAAAATTAATCGATGCTGATTTTGTTTTCTTCTTATGAAAAAGAGTTACATTTTTTTAATTCGGTTAAATTAAGATTTATTTTTTAAAATGTGAAATGGGTGTACAATAATATTTATTTAGTATAAAATAAAATAATGAATCATGATTTTATTTATTTTTTGGGAAATGAAATTGTAGCATTTTACTCCACTTTATACTAAAGAAGTATTAAATATTATATTAAAATTTTTATAAAATTAATATTAATTTTACCGAATCCAAAAATACCACTTTTTAATCATTAAGTAAAAAAAAGTCTACGTGGAGCAATTTTTTTGTATTTAAATATTATATTCTTACTTACAACTTAAAATACTGTACAAAAACATTTTTTAATCATTTTTGCATTCAAAGCAAAAATTTCATGTACTTCGCGACACTAGTAAAATTTTTTCAAAAAGCGCCATCCTATCAAGTATATATATGTTATAAAATTGTAAAAGAGTTGAACCTTTTTCTATTTGATTTAATTTATGATGAATAGTTTGTGATGTACCATTATTTTCTGTTTCAGGTCAGTAAATTTCTGAGAACTTTAAGAAAAGGAAGAAAGGTAAGGTCTATGATTTTTTGAAACTGCTGAAAATATTTTTAAACCTCTTTAGAAATCCCAAAAAATTCTTTGAAATATGTTTCAATCACTGGAACATTTGTCAATTGTTTTGACATCTTTTTAATTTCTCCACCTATAAATTTTTTACATTTTTTAGAATTCAAATGTTATGATTTTATTCAAAATTATTTTGAAATTTTTCAAAAACTTAAGAAAAATCACGTAAAATCCTTTAAAAATTTTCTAATTCTTTAAAATACCTTAAAATCCTTGAAATATTTTTATTATATTTTAAAATCACTTTACATTTTTTGTAATTATTAAAAATATTTTGATAACTTTTGAAATTCTTTGAAATCGCTTACAATCTATTGAAATCCTTTGGAATTCTATACATTGTTCAAGACTCTAGAAATTTTGAAAAAAAAGTTGATTCTATTTGAAATTACACCGAAGTAGATACAACTTTTATGCATGTTTCTCCTCCACTTGTAAGTTTACTTTTGGTGTAATTTTTTTTACTAATAAGCATGGAGTTTGTAATTTTTTGATTACGGATGATTTTTTTTCTGATCAGAGATAATTTTTGAAAATTGGTTCCTGCGTTTTTCTAAGTTCAAAAGAAGACAAACATTAGACAGACTTATTTTTTTAGTTAAGTTTAGTTTTTTGTTGGAGATTTTTTAGAGTTAAAATAATAAAATATTGATGCACAGTTTTTTAGAATAATTGTTTTTTGGGGGTATTTTTAAAATAGTAGCTTAGAAGTAGTTAATTTTCTGTTCGGAGTATATTTAAAAATATTTAGACGAAAGTTAATTGTGATTGCGGGTAGTTTGTGATAGTAGTTAATTTAGAGTGGGGGTAAATTTCGAGAAATTGGTTTTGTAAGTTTTGGACTGGTATAAACGAGTTCAAAGATTTAAAGAACTTCAACGTACTTCCTGGGGCAGTTCTCTAGCATTTAATATTAATCCTTTAATTTTGGTTTAGGATCATTTTTCCATTGTAAAAGTATTTTTTTTTAAACAAACCCACTTTTCGATTCGCTATTTTGTAGTGTTAGGATATTATTTTATAATTTTGGCTTAGGCAGGTTTAGAATAATTTTTGGAGAGGATAATTTTGGAAAGTTCGATAATTAGTTCGAAATAAGACAAGTCAGTCATTCTTATTTTTGTTATACTTAGAAGTATAGTGGTTATTTAGGGGTAGTTTTTTAAAGCAGGTAAATTTTAGACAGAGGTAGTTTTTAATTGTAAATTAATAATTAAACTGTGTTAGGGGTAATTTTAACAGTAGTTTAACTATGATTGATTTTTCATTAGGGGTAGTTTTTAATAGAATATTAGCCAAAGTGTAGTTACAGGTGCTTTTTAAAAGCAGAGTTTCTAGCTTGAACTTAATTATGAACTTAATCTTAATTTCTAGTTCATATTTTTACAATAATTTTTATTGTATTTTTATTGGGTTTCTATACAACTTTGTCGATAAAAGTAATTTTTCAAATCAGATAAATACGCTTCGCCCAATTTCTCCTGAGAAACAAAATATTTCGTCTCCAAGATAATGGATCCGTTCCGGAATAAATTTCAGACCCTTATATTAGAGGATAAAACTGTCAATCCTTGTTTTCAAGCGGCTCTGCATTCGTTACTTATCGCCTCGTTGCGTTGTCGGCAACTTTCGGCAAGACGTTTTTTGAATTCTAACCACGGAAAGCTCGAATGTAATCAAAAGTTCGAAGACTGATTAAGTGTGGGAGCCGAAAAGCGTTGGGGCGAAATAATATTTCTCAGTTCATCTTAAATTCTTGCCCATCGTCCTTCTTTCTTTGCAGAGGTCAGGAGAGAATTCAAGCTAGAAATAACTCCGTCATGTCGGTAACTTTCAGGCATCTCGCTCTGCCATCTCCGTCTTGCTTTATCTGCAAAGCACCGAGCTAGCTACCACTATTATTATCATTATCCTTACGGGTTTACCCTGTAAACTCGCCGGCTGCTCGAGAATCCACGAAGAATTTATCCTCGAGATACCGGTACCGAGAGGTGGAGGTAAAAAATTCCGTGGAAGCCTTGCCTTATTTTGTGCGACGGGTATTTGCATAACTCCACACAGACGGAATTTCCGATCCGCTAGCAGCGAGTCGACAAAATGGAAATGCGTCTTTTGTTATTATGTGTCACTTTTCTTGTTAAGAGCATCAAAGCCCGCAAGAATAAACTTATAAAAATAACGAGGTATGCTCATTAGATTGTAATTAAAGTTAATTCTATCAAAGAAGCTTCCATACGGATTATCACGTACTGTGCGATCATATTTTAAAACTATTTTCAGAACTTAAATTTAGTTAAAAATTTCCCGATAATCGCCGAATAGACCCGGGTAGATCTCGCAAAGTTAAATCGCGGAACTGTTACAAACCGTATAGAACCTCATACGACCCTGCTAGAAGTAAGAAGATAGAAAGATATCGAAATTTGGGGATAGAAAGATATAGAACTTTTCTATCTCTTCCAAGTATCCATATTACATCCTCAAAACGCTATCTATTTCTATCCTCCATTGTATCCCCGAGTCCAGTGATATATATCTCTTCCTATCCCTCTTTTTATCCCTGCGTCTGATAATATCTATTTCTTAATATCTCTTAGTCTATCTCTAAGCAGAAAAAAATTGTATTCCTTTCTGTCCTTAAATCTCTCTCTGTCGCTAGAAATTTGTATCTCTTTATATCCCTCCCTTATGAACTTATCAATGTTTATATTTTAAACCGGCATAATGATTTTATAACTAAAATATTTTGTACATACATGTTATTCTAATTATAACACTAACATATATAACGCTGTTCAAAGCTTAATCCCCCCAGTCTATCCCTTGTTTATCCAACTCTATCTTTTACAATCCCTTTGTCAATCATTATAACCACTAACCTACTTCTTTTAACCTCCTTACTTCTATCCCAGCCTATTTCGCGTCTATGCATCTCTCTCTCTTTCAATCTCTTTAATTGTCACTATAATCATTAACCTATATGTTACAATCCCCTGTTTTCTCTATCTTATACCATTGCTTGTCTGCTAGTTCCATCTACTTTATAATTCCTTGCGCTAATATGACTAAGGTCGCGCCTTTCATATGCCCTCAATTAATTGCAAATAACTAATTTTTTACAACTAAAGGTATAGACGAGAATATGCGAAAGATAGAAAGAAATAGTGAGGCGGGGCTTCAAAGGGATAGGAGCGTATTAAGATTGACAAGAAAATAGAAAGGAATAGAGAAGAGTAGGCGAGACATAGGAAGGAAGTGAAGTGACATAGAGAAGTGGAGATTGAAAGAGATAGGGGCGAATCGTGATTGACAAGGAGATAGAAAAAGATAGACAGGAATAGGGGAGAGATCGAAAGGGATAGAGAAGTGAAGATCGAAAGAGATAGGAGCCATTTTAATTTAGTAGAAGACAGAAAAAGATGGCCTGGAATAGGCGAGAGCTAGATAGAGACAGGGAAATGCGGTTGAAAGATAGCTGCGGATGTGAATTGAAATGGAGATAGAAAGGGATAGAGAACTAAAGATTGAAAGAGATATAGAAATGAATTGAAATTGACAAGAAAATAGAAAGGGATATACGGGAATAAACAAGAGATGAATAATAAAGAGATAGACAGGAATAGGTGAGGGATAGAAAGGAATATAGGAATGGGAATTTTAAGAGATTGGAGCGAAATGAGGTTGCGAAAGAGCTGGAAACGTACAGATGAGAGTAGATGAGAAATAGGAAAGAATATATGAGTGAGAATTTAAAAAGATAGGAGCGAATTGAAATTAACAAATAAGAGATAGAAAAAGATTGACGAGAATAAACGAGATAGAAAGGGATATAGAATTTAGGATTGAAAGAGATAAGAGTAATTTTACACGAGAATAGGCGTGAGAGGAAGGAATTGAGAAGTGGGGATTGGAAGAGATAGGAGTGAATCATGATTGACAAGGAGATAGAAAAAGATAGACAGGAATAGGGGAGAGATGGAAAGGGATAGAGAAGTGGAGATCGAAAGAGATAGGAGCCACTTTTATTTAGTAGAAGACAGAAAGAGATGGCCTGGAATAGGCAAGAGCTAGATAGAGACAGGGAAGTGCGCTTGAAAGAGACACAGAAGCATATTGGGATTGCCAAGAAGATAGAAAGGGATGGACGGGTATATACAGGAGATATAAAGAGATAGACGGAGATGGACAAGAGATAGAGAAGAAATAGGAAATCGAAAGACATAGGCATGAATTTTGATTTAATGAAAATAGGAGGAGATAGGTGGGGATAGGCAGTAGAGAAAAAGGGATAGAAAATAGTAGATTCAAAGAGATAGACAGCAATAGGCGAGGGGTAGAAAGGAGTATAGTAGTGGGAATTATAAGAGATAGGAGAGAAATAAGATTGCGAAAGAGATAAAAAGGCATAGATGAGAAATAGGAAGGAATAGAGGAGTGATGATTTAAAAAGATAGGAGCGAATTGAGATTAACAGAGAGTTAGGAAAATACTGAAGAGAATAGGCAAGAGAGAGAGGAAGGAATAGAGAAATTGGAATTGAAAGAGACAGAAGTAAGTTGAGATTGATAAGAAGATAAAAACGGATAGACAGGAATTAGTGAGAGACATGAAGGAATAGAGAAGTGAGGGTTGAAAATGATGGCAGTGATTTTAATGCAATAGAAGTTAGAAAGATATAAACCGGAATAGGCGAGAGATAGATAGAGATAGAGAAGTGCGATTGATAGGAGCGAACTGTGATTGACAAGGGATAGAAAGAGAGTTAGAAGTGGGGATTGAAAGAGATAGGCAGAAATGTGGATTATAATAAAAATAAAAGAGGATAGTTGGGGTTGGACAAGAGATAGAAAGGGATAGAAAAGAGGACATTCTAAGCAATAGATTGTTATAGTGATAGAAAGATATAGACGGGGATAGGCGAGAGATAGAAGGCGATAGAAAGGGATAGGATTTCTATCTCTTTACTTTCTGCAGGATAGGAGTAGCATTCTTTTAAACGGTTTTCTTATTAAAAATCTTATTTGTAAAATTACAGACTACTGTATATTTTTTTAGTTTAAATTTAAATTATTATAGCGCCAAAGCGTTGCCGACGGATTACAATTGTAACCTTTTTATCGTTTTTTTATAGTAAAATTGCTTTTGAGTCAGACCAAATTAATTTATATCGAGATTAATAATTATTACACTATTTGTATTAAATGTGTATAGTTACAATAAATGGAACGAACTAGCAAACAAAATTAGTCAGATTAATTATGATTTCCAATTTCGAGTAGATATACGCTTTCACATTATCGCTAACTGTAAATGACTGTTTCTCTTTGACTAATTCAAAGTCTTGGATATTTAGTATATTCTTGTAATCTCAGAAGTTGAACCCATGTTATAAAGAGAATCTCATACGTGCCTGAAATACTGTATTATCGTTGTCTTTATAGTTACATAAATTCGTAAAGGGGTCGTGCTAAAGTTGTTAACAAGAGTGAGAAAATGCAACTCATCTAGTTAGGATGAAACGCCTGAAAGAAAGGGACTTCAATACATGGACTATGTCGCATATTTTCGAAACAGAGGCGAATAATAGACCAACAATTTCGCTTCAAGAATTTTCGACCTGACTCAACCCTCAAAATGAAGAGGGTGTTAACGGAATTAGCTGACGGTTTTTTGAAGAGACCTTTTAACGGATTCCTGTTTTATTAAAACCGTAAAGAATTTTTCAAAAGGTTGCCATTTTTGCAACTCTTCGGTTTTTTAATAAGTCTCCCCAATTGATTGCCACCTTTTCACCATCTTGCCAATTTCCAATTTTGAAATAAATCTCCCCACTGGATTGCCATATTTGAAACAGGGAAAATCTTTCGGAAAAGATGTCAAACGCAGTCCCAAAATCTTGATAATGGGAATGAGGGAGGTTCGATTCTGAAAAGATTACCTTATTCTAGACAATCTATAATAAAAGAATAGGTTTAATTATGAAATTAAGGTTATTTATTTGAATAGTTACATAATTTTGAAGTTTGAGGGTTCTGTGAAAAAGGTTTAGTTTAGAATATCAGAGAATTCAATGAATTATATCAGGATAAATGAAATTAATCATTTTCGGATCTAACTATTACACTGAAATTTAAGTAAAGTAAATCTTTGAACGATCTGAAGATCTAAATGGTGAGAAATTAATAATTAAAAGTTCACATCGAAAAATTAATCCAGTTTAGTAATTCTGAATAAATCAAACATTGATTGGAAGAATGGATTGATAAGGATAGGCATTCTAGTAGATTGTAAAAATGTTAGAAAAGAATGGAGATAATTAAAATATGCATAGACATGGTTAGAAATGTTGTGATTAAAAAGAATAAACTTGGTGATTCCTTTCAAGAGAGATAGAAAAGTATAGGTAACGATTCGAATGATTGGAAAATGTATAGACATGAACAGAAAGGATTGGATTGAAAAGAATGAGCTTTCAAATATATTTCAAAAAGGATACAAAAGGATACAGATGAATAGGTTAGGGATGAACATGGATAGAAAGGAAAAGATTAAAATGAATAGACTTGGTAATACAGTTCAAGAGAGAGAGAGAAAAGGATTGAAAAGGATAGGCTTTCTAATATATTGTAAAAAGGATAGAAAAAGATAGAGATAATTAAAATATGGATAGACATGGTTAGAAATAATGTGATTAAAAAGGATAAACTTGGTAATTCCTTTCAAGAGAGATAGAAAAGGATAGGTAACGATTCGAATGATTGGAAAATGTATAGACATAATACAGAAAGGATTGGATTGAAAAGGATGAGCTTTCAAATATATTTCAAAAAGGATACAAAAGGATACAGATGAATAGGTTAGGGATGAACATGGATAGAAAGGAAAAGATTAAAATGAATAGACTTGGTAATACAGTTCAAGAGAGAGAGAGAGAAAAGGATTGAAAAGGATAGGCTTTCTAATATATTGTAAAAAGGATAGAAAAAGATAGAGATGTTTAGATAGATAATAAAAATTGATCGGAAGGATGGATTGATAAGAATAGGCTTCCTAGTAAATTGTATAAAGGATAGAAAAAAATTGAGATAATTAAAATATGGATAGACATGATTAGAAAT
>JAUESI010000002.1:9700553-9711969 GCA_032275145.1 Synergus laeviventris
CTGTCGCTAAGGTTAACGCTCTCTTATTAATTTATTCATTTTCATATTTTAAAAGTGCATAATAATTTTATAATTACAATATCTTGTATATCCCTTGTTTATCCATCTCTATCTTTTTTAATCTCTTTTTTAATACATATCCATATCCAAATTCCTCACTTTCCTCATTTATCTTTCGTCTGTCCACCTCTGTCTTTTTAAATATGTTCGTCAGTCGTTATAATCACAAGCCATTCTCTTTGATCTTTTTATCTCTATCCCAGCCTATCTCTAGTCTATGTATCTCTATCTCTGTCAATCTCTCTCTCACAATAATCTCTAACCTATCTATTTCAATTCCCTCTTTTCTCTATCTTATGCTATTTATTGTCTACTACTGCTATTTATTTCATATTTTCTTGCTCTAATATGATTCCACTTCTTTTTCTTTTATTCCGCTCTTCTCTACCTCATAGCTGAATTTTATTTATTTATTTAAGGATAAATTGGAGGAATATACCATATATCATATATGGCTAAGGTCACGCCTCCCACACACCCTCAATTAATTGCACATAATTATGTTCTTCACAAGAAATAATTGAACCAAAATGAGATAGACAATGATGTACATCAATAGAAAAGGGTTGAGCTGAGACAGAGAAGAAGGCATTGAAAATTATATTATAGCTTTAGAAATAGGCTCGGATAGAGATGAGGGGATGGAAACAGATAGTAGTGAATTTTTATTCACAAGGAAATAGAAAGGGATAGACAAGAATAGGTGAGAGGTAGGGAGGAATAGAGAAGTGTGGATTGGAAGAGATTGGACGGAATTAAAACGGAGAAGGAGATAGAAAGGAATATAGGAGTGGGGATTATCAGAGATAGGAGCGAATTAAGATGGACGAGTATAGGCGAGAGATAGAAAGGCATAGCCGAGAATAGGTGTAAGATAGGAGGAATAGATAGTGGGTATTGAGAGAGATAGGAGTGAATTAAAATTTAAAAGGAGAGAGAAAGGAATACAGGAGTGGGGAATATACGAGAAAGGTGCGAATTGAATTTGAAAAGGAGATAGAAAGATATAGAGCCGAGGATAGACACAAAACTAACACATTACTAGTTTTGGATACGCAAATGTAGACCTAGAAAATTAATCAGGTTAGATACTATTAAGTCTACCCATTTCAATCTTTATCTTTCTATCCGTATCATATTCAACAAGAATATTCTTGTTCAATTAGTTTAATGGCAAAGAAATTGAAAGGGATAGAGATCGATAGATGAGACATAAATGAGGAAATTGAAGATATAGGTTATACCATACATAGATATACCATAACAGTGATTGAAAAAGATAGAGTTGAATAAACAACGGATAGGTTGGGATAGAGCTCTTTTGGATGAGTTGGACTTTTCTGTGTTATAGCTTTTAGTGGTAAGATTAGAATAATCTGTATAAACAAAATTTTGTATTTAAAATATTATTATGCATGTTCAAAATTTGAAAGTTATAATAAGTTCAAAACTAAGGATAGAACTACATAGAACATTTTTCCATTGGCACCGGCTCAGGAATTGAACCCGAGGCCCGGAATTCGGAGCCTTTTGTGTCTTACAACCTGAACCACTGATGCCTCATATAGTGTACTTGGGAGGGATAAGAAAATCTCTATCCTTTTCTTTCAAAAAATTTCTATCCTTTGCTATCTGTTTACTTAAAACAGGGCGTGTGGGAATTTTTATTATACATGAAAAATGAGAAGCGAGAACGGAGAAGTGAGAAATAAAAGCTGTAGTATAATCTTAGTTCAGAATTGTCGATCCTGATGATGATGTCTCTCTTCGTCCAAAGAGCAAAAATTTCACGAGGTTCTCCTCGATTAACACCATTAACTACCCTCCTTCATCTTCCTTTATTACGCCAAACATTTTTTTTTCCCTTCGAACCTTCCTTGCATTCCAGTCTCCGGTTATCGATGAGTTCTGAAGCAGAAACGGGTGTGTAGTTGTAGTGTGAGCAGGGTGCTCCAGGAATGTGGGAGAGTGAAAGGTTGGGGGGGGTGGCTTGTAGGGTATGAGGTCCAATTAAGATGTTTTTCAACAGGGTGGGCTTTAGCCTGCAGCATCTAGGTATCTAGGCGTCGAGGCAACCAGTCTATCCTTCCAACGGAATTCATATGCATACATGAATACATTTCACTATTCTCCAATCAACCCATAGCACCGCATATTCGCGCATAGTTCTCTCTCCTGATTCTAGACACTCTCTCTGATTCTCTCCACCTTTACGTCTTCTCCCTTTTCCATTTTTCCTCGTCCCCTCATTTCATCACTATATTTTCGCCTAGCTCACATCACCCTGGAAATATTTTGTGCGCCCAACCCAAGAAATTTTTGGTATACACGGAATGTACATTCGCATGCTAATGAATAAAGCCACTTCTCTCTGTCATTAGCAGACCTTGCTCATTTTTTATTCAATGCTTGTGTAACCAGAAACTCACCCAGAAGATTTTACGATTTATTAGGAAAGTCTGTACAGAGAAGAAAAATTTAGTAATGATAACAATAGATATACGCAGATATAATGATTTAAACAAAATTTTAAACATTTTTTGGTATAGTATTCTTATTTATTTTTTTTAATATTGATCTTGAATTCCGATTTAGCTACTCGAAAAAATTAATAAAGCCGTGGATTTTTTTGAAACCTGGTAGTAAAGGGTTTTGACGCTGAATTAGAATTTTTTTTCAAAATGATAAAATTTCAAATATCGAATCGAAAAAACGATCCAAGGTTGGAAAATTTAAAAGATGAGCAGATTTTTACGAAATTCGGTATCAAGAGGTTTTTCGGGTCACTGAATCTTAATTTCAGATGAAAATTGATAATTTCGAAATACGAGTATTAGATCCAAAAAACAACTAAAATCTTTGGCTGCTTATTTTATTATTTTTTTCTTTATCTTATGTATTTTATGTGTTCATTTTCTTGTATGCGTATGTTTGTGTTAACGAGTTTATTTGTTTCTTTTATTATTTATGTTTATTTGAATCTTTTTTAATCTTCAGGATTGAAATTGAAACGAGAGAAACGAAATGTATCCCTCGGAATCTACTTATGTCTCTTTTTTAATCTAAAAATTTAATTTAATTTAATCCTCCTCTGTGAATCTCCGCTTTTCAATCTTTCTCTATTCTTCGTTTATCTTCGCCAATCATTTCCTATCCTCCATCTATCCACGCCAATCTTTCCTTATTCTTCTCCTATCTAAGTCAATCTTTTTTTATCCCTTTTGCAATCAATTTTCCCGACTATCTTTTTTGATACCTACTTTCCTATCCATATCTATCTTTTGTATAAGCATTTCAATCATTTTCTTTCTCTCTTAAAGTATATGATCAAGCCTATATATTACAATATTTACCTTTCGATATCTATTCTACATCTAATTATCTCTATTCTTTTCTATCCTATTTACAATATA
Organism: Synergus laeviventris; assembly: GCA_032275145.1. Taxonomy (NCBI): domain Eukaryota; kingdom Metazoa; phylum Arthropoda; class Insecta; order Hymenoptera; family Cynipidae; genus Synergus; species Synergus laeviventris. Next base: position 9,704,027 of record JAUESI010000002.1, read on the forward strand.
TTAGAAAGCCTATCGTTTTCAATCCATGCCAGTTTATCCATATCCATCCTTATAAAATAATTTGAACCCCTTTTTATCTCTTTTGAACTATATTACTAATTCTATCTACTTCAATCTTTAACTTTCTATCCATGTCTATCCATAATTTAATCATCTCTTTCCTTTTCTATCCTTTTTAAAATGAACCAGAAAGCCCATCCTTTCTATCCTTGTGTGACCTTCGTCTAATTATTCGAATCCCATATATATCTCTTTTACAATCTAATGCCACACTTATTCTTTTCAATCTCTATCATTTCAACCATATCTATCCTTGTATAATCATCTGAATCTTTTTACATATCTCTTGAAGTATACTACCAAGTCTATCCATTTCAATCTTTACCTTTCTATCCATGTGAATCCTTCTCGAATTAATTCAATCCTTTTCTATCTCTTTTGATGGGCATTATGAAGTCCGTCCTTTTTAATCACTACATTTCTAACCACTTCTATCATTAATCTGAATTCCTTTTATATCCTTTTTACAATCTACTAGGAAGCCTTTTCTTTTCAATCCATACCTTTCTATCCACATCTATCCTTGTATAATAATTTCAATCCTTTTCTATTTCTCTTGAAGTATACATACTACTAAGTCTGCCCATTTCAATTTTTATCTTTCTATATACATCTATCCTTGTAAAATTATTTCATTCTTTTTATATCACACATATTTTTCTATTTCTATCTGCTTAATGATTTCAATGGTGTTGTGTCTCTTTTCGCAATTTGCATTTCTTTTAAAATCTAAAATCATGAAGTTTATGTATTTTAATTATGATTATAATTAATATCCATGAGATAGAAAAGAGTGGATTAAAACAGATCCGTTTTAGGTAAAGAAGTTAAATATTAAAAAAGTAAAACAATATTAGTGCAAGAACCTAGAAATTGAAGATATCGGTTATAGATATAACAGAAATTGAAAAATATAGAGTTGAATAAGCAATGGATAGGTTGGGATAGATTTCTTTTGGTGGGTGATATTGTTTTCTAAAACCTAAATGCTTCGTTAGCTCAGTGGATTAAGCGTTGGGTTTTTCAGTGTTATACGTGTTAGTGGTAAAATTAGAATAATCTGTATAAACAAAATATTGTATTTAAAATATTATTGTGCATGTTCAAAATTTGAAAGTTAATAAGTTTAAAACTATGGGTAGAAAAAGATTGAATATGGGAGACAGAAAGATATTCAAATTTTTTTTGGATGAAATAGACAGAGATAGAAAAAGATAGGAAAAGATAGAGCCGAGTAGAAAGGACGGTTACACACAAAGATAGAAAAAGATAGCGTTTGATGGATGCAAAGTGTGTAATTGGGAGGGATAGCAAATTTCTATCCTTTTCTATCAAAAAATTTCTACCCTTGTCTACCTTTTTACTTCCAACAGAGAGGTCAGTAAAAAACTGTCCTAAGCTAGTACCGCCATTGAAATATTCACACTATGATAGTAGACCAGGTTGTGCGGATTACAAATTTTGGTTTATTCATGTCCAGATGTTTTATTGTATAATACAAACGGAATATTACAGGTACAAATGGTTGAAAGGACAAATAGTGCAAAATTGAAAGGACAGGTAGAGCAGAAATATTAAACAGCTTAAACCTTGCATTGGTTTTATGACATGGAGCCATCGGTATAGTCTAATGGTCTTCTTAAATATGGAGAAGCTTTCTAAAATGAATAAAACATTCTTTTTATGACCTTAGAAAATTTAACAAAAAGGATCTTCATACTTTCATGTAAAATATGATGGCATGTTAAAGTTCCAATCGGAACAGTTAGCTATCTATAAATAGTTTTTTTCTCGGTCTTTAAATGGTTTTTATAGCAAACAATTTCCTCGTCTGAGTAATGCCTTTAACTTCCACCATAGATTTTACTCTGAAATATCGTGAGTTGATGGAGCGATTACCTTCTTATCGCAGAGATCGACCGACTATTACAATTCCATCCTACATTGTCGATAACTAATCAGGAGAATCGAGTGTGTGGGTAAGTGGGAGGAGAAGCAGGAGGTATAACAACCCTATTATTGAAACTTGTAGTAGGGAGCAATCATTCTGCAATTAACAAAAGTGATTAAGTGTAGAAGCCGGCAGCTTCGCCCTATCAAGGAGGCTCTCGTTCTACCCAAATAGCACTGCGATTACCCATCACCACCATCCCCACCACTTTCTGGCAATCGCGATCATCTTCCAGCCACTTTCCACTTTGGTACCTCCTCAACTTTTGAGACGCGGCCAACCTTAAACTTCACTTCTTCCACGCCTGTCTTAATTATTAACTGATGGTCTCATACTTTCATGGCTTTTAGAAGTCTCCTGGAGATTTTTTTATGAAGAAGAAGATTGATTCATTCTCAGATTTATTATTATAATAATCGAATACACTTCTAATCATTTAAATTAATTACGTACAATAATCTCCGTCAAAAGTGATTTTTTTTGAGAAAAGCTTGATTGCATGTAACTATATATATATGTCTATATTTTTTAATTGAAATACACTGTCACATAATTTATTATGACAAAACAATTAGATAAGTAGTTTGATAGATGTTAAAAACTGCCATGAAGACAATTGTTCAGGAGAGACAAAAACATTCTCAAAATTTGAATTCTTGCAAAAAAAATAGAAAATACATTCGATATTTTACAGATCTCAATAAACAAAACTTTGAAAAAGTTAATATAATTTTCGAGATACATAGCATTAAACATCGATTGCGGCCAATAAATTGTTGCTATTACAAGGTTTATGTTTTTAGTTTCAGACGCTAAGAATAACTTAGAAGAGTTATGCTTGAATAATTAATTTATAGAGTAATTTTAAAATCATATGATGTTATCTTGCAAACAATTTTTAATATTTCATTAAATAAATGATTAAAAAATGTTCGCGAACACTATATCTAGAATATTCTTAATAAGAAGACAATTTCTAGATGCAATCTTTGAACTTGAATTTATTACCGTGAATATATAATATTTCAAACCAAAAGCTATGCATAAATTACATTGTCTGGAGGCGGAAACAATTGAAACCGATATGCTAGATTTAGTTTAGAAAGTGCGAAAAAGCATTTAAAAACGCGAAATATGTCATAGCAGCTCCTGAACAATTTCATAACTATTTAAAATTATAATTCAATGATAAAGAAATTATCTATTCTTTTTTTAAAAAACATAGTTAGCAGACGTCCGTTTACGATAGTCAGCGGACGTTCTCCATCATTTCCTGAAGTTTCAGTGAAAAATATAATAAATCAGTCACACAAAAGAAAGATAAAAAAACTTTTAACGAGACACATGTACGAGTGTATTTTGAATCACTGAACCCGTATTAGAGATAACAATAGACGCTGATTTCAAAAATGGAGTCAAATCAGGGATATTACTGAAAAATTAAATTATAACATCAGAACGAAATTGCCTGAGCGATACCATAATATCGTTGTTTCGTCACTTTCATATCTTACGAAAAATATTACACTTGGACCCCACGATAACGCTCTACACTTTTGCGCGTTCTTAGAAACTGTGTCGGTCGAAATCGACGGAACAAAATGTCAACAACAATTTAACGTCTAACTACTTTAGAGCGTTCGAACATAGACTGTCATGTGATATGGCAGAGCTTCTGTTCAATCGAAACGGATTCACACCAGCTACCCTGAGCCGGTGAAAATCGATTATCAAACTTACAATAACGACGTTGCCGATGACATATTCAGAGATCGTAGGACTCTGGTCAATAAATTATCCAATGCTGCGAGTCAAAGATTCCAGCAACGATGTCTCCTCCTCCAAGACGCCCCAGCGGTTTGGCAGGCAGTACTCTAATTCCTAGAGGTTAGGTCGAGTGGTACGCTCATCTACATTGAAACAGAAAAGATGAATTTCGGGAGGCATTAGGTACCTTCTAAAATTAAGAAGACAGAAAATTCAGTCTGGAAGTGCACATGTTAATGAAGTTAATGAATGTTGTGCATCGAATGGGAGACGTAAGCGATTCCAGACACACATACAACTTTTTCCAGAAGCCGCGAAAGGAAATGTGACTGAGGATGTCGTCGAGAGAAAACAACTAAAACATAATTATTGAGCAAACGTGGGATTTTAGGGCTGGATTGTCAAAAATAATGTAGTCAGTTAATAGTCCGTAGTGTAATCAATAAAATAATATATTAGGCTACATCTGGCATTTCTTGGGCGGACACGGGATATGGTCCCTGCAAGAACGTCTAGCTCTGGGGCTAGCTGACACGCAACTAACAAGTGGCGAGTCGCTTGGTAACTCGCCCACTGGGATTCGAGAACTTTTTGAACGTCTCGTAATTAATCGGGCCTCCAGCCGATCAACATTATTTGTCCGAGTGTCGTAAGCAGCGAGGGCCTTATAGTAACATCCATATTAGAACGTATAAACATGAAATTTGCTACGTACTATACCGCCATTTCGTATCGACATATGTAGTACGGTTTAACCAACGTCTGATGGCGTTGGTATCGCACTACTGTGTAGGAATCTCATTGCATTGAATGACCACTCCGTTTCGATCACACTTCACTCACTTGTTTGTCCAACTAGTGGGAAAAGTGCTCACTTCGACCACTGTGACGCCAACATCGCGTCTGGTCAAGCGCACAGTGTTTAGAAATAGGAATTTACTGTTCATAATAAACCACAGAAATAACTTCAGAAAAAACCCTCTTTTAACATATGGTAAAATACGGGACTTCTTATTTCTATTGAAAATCAACCTATTTCATGTATGATTGTTTCTGCGATATTAAGTTTTACTGCCTGCCTAATTTTAAAAGAATTTGATCTAATGATAAAAAGTGATGATGATATTAAGGGGGAACGAGGCCATGATAATTGACTCGGAAATTTTTTCATTTGGATTTATGCCACTTAGTCGATAAAGGACTGGATTAAATTTGCCATTGTGAGAAATTAAAGAAATCTCATTTCAGGAAATGGATTAAACTTTCTTAGATAGTCTGGTTGATGAGATTTCCGAACGATGGCGTGAAATAATTGAATTGGACGAAATTATGTGGGGAATGGACGAAACTAGTAACCAGTGTTTTAATCTAAATTATAAATTTGAGTGGTAGGTACATATATACAACTCATAGTAGTTGTAACATATGTAACGTTTTATAGTTATTTTCGTATTTCAATTCTCCAGAGTGCTACTTAAATTTGTATGCATTCATACAATTTTCATATAAATACGTCTTCAAATTTACCTTATTCTGTTACTTCTTTCGAGTAATAGGTCTTATTTCCAAATTTAATTTGTAACTCTTTGTTTTACGCTCAAAATCAATCTTAGAAAATTAAAAAAATGTCTTTTATGAAAGAATACATGATAAAAAAAATATTTATGATTACTTCTTTATCTACTAAGTAAGAATATAATATTAAAAACAAAAAGTAGTCTATATGGAAATAGTTTTTTATTTCTTAATAATAAAAAGTTTTAGTACAAAATAGAATAAGGCATTATCATTTTCTTTAACCTCAAAAAAGATTTTTTAGTACTGGGAGTAAAAAAATATAAATCCTATCTCTTTCAACCTCTAAAATAGGAAGGAATAAAGATCGTTTATCCCTGCCTGTATTTTCTTCTCTATCCCTTTCTATGGCTTGCCTATTCCCATCTATCTTTTTCTGTCTCCTTGTCAATCATAATTCGCTCTCATATCTTTCAATCCCTATTTCTCTTGGCTATCCCCAATCCTTATAATAATTTCTTTATTTTGAAACTTTATGCTTTTATATGAAAAGTGTTTTTTAAATAATACTCACTTAGTTTATCAATTATCGGATTCGGGCACGCGAGAAGAAGCAAAGATTTGTTAATATTAACACTTTATTATTTCGCTTTAAACTATCCTCATACAGGTTAAATCGTTATAATCACTCTCACTCAATTTATATTTATTTAGGTTTTTACTATCAACCCTTACCTAGACAAATCTCTGTATTTTATAATAATGACCTACTCCACCATCATGTATTCGAATAAATCTTCCTATAATTCGACAATAATCTTATTTCAATACTTTTAAATTTAGAGTCAAAGTCTTACGCCTAGTGCCCAAAATACGACCTAAAAAATAAACTCCTTAGTCTGCCCAGTGCTCCTAAGCCGGAAACGAATCAGAACTCAGATACCACAGTAAACTGCGGATCCTACCCCGAAAGCACTTTCAGGTGATCGCGGCTCGTTCCCGAGCCCCCGACTAACCCAAACTCGTCCTGCATCGTAGCTCTTCGACTATCCCTTCCACTCGCCATCCCCACTTTTGATTATATCGCGGGTGGGAGATCTTGTGTTTGCGCGTTGTAAGACGCCAGAATGTAAACGCAGTTCTGTATGATGGGTTGTCATTCCGTAGGGGTTAACAGTGTTCGGTTACAATATCTACTTGTCAATCAAAATTTTAAGAAATATTATTTGAGAAAATATGAGTGAAGTAAAGTACACATTAATTGTTAATAAGAAAGATAAAATTTATTTTGAATTCAAAACATAGAGAAGTCCTTAGCGCTCAATGTTTCTGAGTCGATATAATACAAATTCATGTAAGTCATTAAGAAGACTCAATATAATTCAAAGTTGAAATATAAACTCTGTAAATGAGCACCTGCTCGATCCAGAAACTGAATACCGTATTGTTCGAGACGCCTGAATATATCTCGTAGCTAACGCACGTCGTTTTCGGGAGAGCTAGTGATGGCTGGCCGCCTAGTGGTATCCGTTCAAACGAGCCAGCTGACGTAGCATGCTTACCCTACTCGCTCGGCACCAGCAGAGTGATTACGTAGCGGGACGGGATGTCTCTACACAGGCGCTATCACGCTGTGCCTATATTTAGGGACACATCGTTGCCGTATAATCTCTTTATATTTTCGTGTCAATCGAAATTTGCTTCTACACTCGGACCACCATAGTGGTAAACCCCCAGTGCTCTCAAGCGCCGAGAGCTCCGTAGATCTTTTGTCAGTGGCAGAGTTTGTTAACCTGCTCGGATATCCTAAAAGGGTCAAATCACCAACCGATACGTGACCACTATAGGGGCCCAGTGTATCTATTTCCATCCCTCATTCTATCCCTATCTAGTTCTAGTCCTATATTTTAAAATTAAACTCCATCCTTGCCTATATCATTTCGTTTCGATTATTTCGTTTAAAAGAAGGAATTACTTGATTTTAATTGAGGGCTTATAGGGGCTGTCACATTAGTTGAAAGATGTACACAGACCACTTCCAGTGCCTTCCTACCTTTCTTTTCTTCCGTTTCTTTAAGCGCGACTTCGAGCTCGTCCCTCTTTTTGAAAACAAATGTTGAACCCTGTTCCAATGTTCCAAAGATGGCGTGATATCTAAAGTTTATCACTTATGTAATCAAAAGAAGTTATTACTTCTTGTTTGCAGAGTCGAAAAAAGCTTGGCAACTTTCAATCGCCTTATTCCTCCAGAGAATTTTGAGTAAGCGCACTCTTCAAGTGAAAGAAATTTTGATTAGTTTTTGAAAATTATTACTTTAATTGAATCAACAGTTAAAAGGCTATGAGTATTTAATTAGTGTTGATCGAGCGCGTACGAGCTCATGTACGAGTATATATGGTGTGGTATCAAATCGCAAGCGCTCGATCAACGCTAATTAAACATTCATACTGTTTTAACTGTTGATGCAATTAAAGTATTACTTTTCAAAAAACTTTAATATAATATAACCACATGAACATTTATTTCGCTTAAAGTTTGGACTTACTCAAAATTCCCTCGATAAACCAAGCGATTGAAATTTACTAAGCTCCATTTAGTTACTATTTGACCAAAAAATTAATAACTTCTCTTGATCACAAAAGTGATCAA
>JAUESI010000002.1:9728061-9740654 GCA_032275145.1 Synergus laeviventris
GATGTTGCCAATGGATCTAAAGGCATGATCACTAGGCTTCGTTAGTAGGTGTGGTTTTAGTAGGTTTGACTAGTGGGTACAGTTAGTAGATCTAGCATGCAGTTTTGGTTATTAAGTGTCGATAGAAAATGTGGTAATTGGGTTTAAATAATTGGTATAATTAGTAGATGTGGCTAACTGGCTTGGTATTTGGTGCCGTTATTAGATGTGGCCAGTGGAACTAACCAGAAGGCTTCGTTAGTATGTGTGGTCTTAGTAAGTTTGATTAGAAGGTATGATTGGTACATCTAGCTAACAGTAGGTATAGTTAGTAGGTGTGGCTAGCCAGTTTGGTAATTAGGTGTCGTTAGTAGGCTCGGCCAGTAGCTGTGGCTAATAGAGGTGTCTAATAGGTGTAGTAAGTAGATGTAATAATAAAATAATAAAAGTAGACATGTATTTTTGTTATTTGTGGGACTAGAAGATGGTTTAGTTTAGAAGGTTTGGCTACTTGGTATGATTATAAGGTTTGACTAGTAGTTGTGGTCAGTGAATGTGAATAGTAGATGGGGATATTAGGTTTGGTTAATAGTTGTAGGTAGTAGGTATGGATTGTAAGATGTAGTAAGTAAGAGAGATCAGTAGGTTTTATTAGTAGGTATGTTATAGTCTGAAAATATGGCTACTATTGTTGATATGGTTCCTTGACGTAATTAGCAGTTGTGGTTTGTAAGTGTGAATAGTAAGTGCAGTTAGTAGATGTCATTAGTGTTCTGAATAAAACGGTTTACTAACTCTATGTACATTGTTAATTTTAATTTTGCATCTCATGTCAATTTCATGTTCTAGCTCACGAAGGATTATAAATTTATGAAACATTGACATCATCAATGAATTGTAGAACCAATATAAAAGTCTGTGTTATGAAATTTTAAACGTAACGATACAAGAATGGACCAGGAAATATGGGGAGGAGCACTATATCAGACAAATCCTCAAGAAGCTTTCGTCATCAAAGCAGCCTAAAGCTCGAACGAGCCAGTAATGAGTCAAATTCACTGGAGTGCCAACCTCACCAAAAGCTTTTCCTTTAGCACTCCATCCCTTGACAAACTTTTAGGGCTTTCATTGCATAAAGTAAAGCTCAATACGAGTTTTGATTACGCTGTGCAAATTCTAATTTGACGATAATGGAATTTTCTGTGTACGAGATCCTGATTGAATTAATTTAAGAGAATTTAATGCTTTTCAAAGATTATCTGCTTTTGAGAACCTACAATAAATTAAGGTAGTTGGTAATTTGAAGTATTAGTAATTCAATAAAGGAGAGTGTTCTATAACAGTAGATGTACGGAATTTCCCTTTGCATAATTTTTATTAGATCAATTTAAACTAAAGCTGGATTGAGACAAAGTGAGACCCAGGGCTGCACATACATATTTGCGAGACGCTACCCCTTTCATTATAAAAAAAAATTCCAAATACTTTATGGGAATACAAAGAAAATCAAAAGAATTCAAAGAAATTTCAAATAATTTCAAAAAAATTACGGTATATGGGACATTCTTTTACAAATCGTACACATTTGGGCGAAAGTTGACCGACCCATTTTTGATTGAACTAATAATTTTCTTACGGGTTCTTTATCGAAAAAGAGAAGATACGTATTTGAGGATTTTTTCTAGTTTGCAATTTTTTGAGAAATAGGAAGGTTTGAAAAATTTAGAATTTGAGTGAAGACTATTTTTGAAACTGCATAACTCCTGTTCCATTTAAGCTAGAGACATTATATTTTTTCATTTGAAAGGTACCATACGATATAAGATTATTTGATTAAAAATATATAATAATCATTTATATTTAAGAGAAAAACGATATTAAAGAAGAAAATCGTCCGTGCAATGTGATCCGTGCGCCGGTGTGAGGTACTGCGCTCGACAGCGCTAGACACATCAAATTTTTTCCGATAGTAGTAATAATTTCACCATTTTCAAATAAATCGTTTTCGATCGGAAATTTGACGTAGAATTCGATAAAACTACTAAGAACTAAATTCATAGGGTCAAACTAGTTAAAAATCAATAAAAAAATTTTTATTGTTTATAACAATTTCAATTTGTTAATAATATTTTTTGGATGCTTTTTTTTATCAAAGCTCGTTCTTTTACCTTTCAAATGAAAAAATATAAGGTCTCTAGCTTACATAGAACAGGAGTTATACATTTTTCAGAAATAGTTTCCACTCAAATTCTCAATTTGTCAACCCTTCCTATTTCTCAAAAAATTGCAAAATAAAAAAAATCCTCAAATACGTGTCTTCTGTTTTTTGATAAAGAACATGTAAAAAATTTATTAGCTCAATCAAAAATGGGTAGGTCAATTCTCTGTTCGATTTGTAAAAGATTGCGCCATATATAATATTCAAACGAAATTAAAGGAATGATTGAAGAAAGATCTATATGTTTAATTAAAATTGACATATTTATCTTTAGCCTAGACCTAAAAAGCTGAAATTGAAGATTCAGTAAAAAATGTGCAACATTTACAAATAAAAAATTATTTAGTTGTTACTTTTGGACAAATATAATTCAATCATATTTGAAAATGAAGAATCGGACTGTTTACAGCAGCATATATTAATTACATATTTATCAAGTTATGTCCTTACTTGGATATAGTAAATTTGCTTAATTATGAAAAAATAATCAACCTGAAAATTAATGAAAATAAAAAAAATTAATTTTTAGTATATATCGCATTTTTTGATAGAGTGAAATTTCACGTTGAAAATGTAATAAGATAATGAATTTTCAAAATTATTGCATTTTTCACTTCCTGCTAGATTGTAATTAATTCTCTTCACTCCCATCAAAATATTTCGGTAAAAAGTACAGCAAAAAGGATGAAACGCAATATACGAATATATGAGCCGTTCTATAGAAAAACGAATTGACTGAATTTACGTCGTTTCTATAATTTATGAATTATTAGATCCTTGATATTCATGATAAAATAAACTATTTTCTTTCTCTCGTGTGCTATTTGACATCAAATAGCCGAAAATTTTCAAAAAATTTCCCTGGGGAAAGTCTCAATATTTCAATCCGAATTTAAACCTAACAAATCTGGTTAATTCGGATCAATCAGAATGAATTCAGTATATTCGATTCGCAAAGTAATAAAGCATAAATATTGTTATTATTATTTTAGAGATTTTGCCAATTTAATACTTAGTTCGTCATTTCACATTCAGAAACTAGTTTTAACTTTTAATTAATGAACTTTATGAAAGGAATTTTTCTACTAAAGAAAATAACAAGAAAAGTAGTTATACGAAGTGTTTTATCGAATGGTGTAAAAGGAATGAAGCTGGAATCGTTCTCCTTCCTTTTCAAGTGATACTTCAAAAAGAATTTAAAATATTGAAGGAGCAATTTTCTTGTATAAGCATACAATTTTCAATTAAGAGGGTATTAACGTGAAAAATAAAAGGTATGCAAAATTTTTATTGCGAATTTTAAAGTGAAGAATTCGCAGAAGAATATTAATTAGAATTCTTTAAAAAAATCAAAAATATTATAAAAATAAAGAAATATGAAATATTTTATAAGCATAATTAAGGTATAGAATATCAAAAAAGGTTTGATTAATTCAGAAATTATTCATATTATATAATCTTTCATAGATCTCTAACTTCAGCCTTTGACAAAGAAAATATGAAATATTAGTATTCTAATTTCGTTCCGTAATAATATTAATAATATGATAAGTAGGTTCATTAATCTAAGAAAGGAAAAAAATTTAATATAAGTTCTTTTAATATTTATTTGACAGAAATTAATTTTTTACAACTTTGGAAGACTTAGGTCCCATAAAAGTCTAAAAAAGTCCCAAAACCGTGTTATAATAGTTCAAAAAAATTCTTTAAAGAGTTCTACAAAATATTCCTAAAGGGGTCAAAAAATAGGATTTAGGTACTCAATAAGTTTAAAACTGTCAATTAAAAACTAAATATGGCATATATGTACCAAAAATGTTTCCTAGCACCCTAAAAAAAGGTCCAAAAAAGTTCATACTAAAAAATGTCATATAAGTAAATATACCAAAGAATTCCTAAACACTTAAAAAATAGAAGATAAGAACTATAAAAATAATAAAAGGACACAAAAAATTGCATATCAGTACAAAGAGTCATAAAAAAAGTTTTAAAAAAATTAACTTTTAAAAGCTCCAAAATATGATGCAAAAACACTTTTCGGACGTATTTGGGACATTTGAAGTTTTTAGAACGTTATTTGGTTTGACAACTAACTATCTTTTTGTTTCGGTAGAAATTGAACAATTTTATTCAAACCATCGCAATTATACAAAAATAAATATTTCTAAAATCCCCTACGTGTTTCTCTAGCTACACTCATGCAGATTAAATTTTTTGTTCTTTTTTCCTGATTCAAATAGGTACCAGTTATACTGTGTTCCGCATGCATGCCTCGAAAAAACTGCTGCAGTGTTACCATTTCGTAATATTTTCATATGAATTTTTTTTTAATATACATAAATATATAAAAAAATCTTTTAAAAAAATACAGTATAAGTAGATATCAACAAAGTATCTAAAAAACGCCTAAAGAGATTCGAAAAAAGTTCTGAAAAATGGTACTCAAGTACTAAAAACGTCTAAAGAATTGGAACTTTAGTTCCAAACGTAGAAAATAAGAAAGCACTAAAAAATTTCTAAAAACATGATCGTAAGTTCGAAAAAAGTACAAAAAAAACAGTAAATTGTAATTTGGAAAAATAGAAATTAAGGAAAAGTACCATTCTTATAAACGAATTCCTCCTAAATATGTAAGTGCTAGGTAAATCATAATTTTTGGGGTATCCATGCGTTTAAAAATTTTTGTCTACTCTAAAATTTGTTTCATTTTATATAAGGAATCCAATTCAAGGTTTCACTTTAATCTACTTTTATAGCTTTGATTGGTATAAAGTGTAATGTTACAAAACATCGTCGAGGTATTTCGGGATACACGTGGCCGAGAAAATTCGGCAAAGAGAATTGGCTCGGCCTATAAAAGAAAAAGCAGAAGTAAAACAAAAAACTGTGAAGAAAACTGAAAATCTAACAAGGCGGCATCTAGCGCGGCGGTACGACTAGAAAAATGTCAAATTGACTTGAGCGACAAATGAATTTCAAATGAACATCTTCAACAATTAAAAAGCCTTAAAACAATAATTTTTCTAGAATTTTTTATAATTAGGGACACATGAAACTCATTAGCTTATTATATTTTTCACACGCACCCCAAACCACATTGAAGTTAGAGAGAATCTGGTGTATATAATTTTTAGAAAGCATTTTTGTGTATTCGTCATATTAAATAGTAAAAAAATGTCCTGAATAGTCCCTTTTCCTCTAAATATATTATTTAATTTGCTAAGTGAGTCCTCGAACCAACCATGTTCGACTTGTGAGTTCATAAAAAATGAAGCTAGCTCGGGAAAAACCGCAATTAAAAGTTCCAGCTGCATTTTTCATGATGCATTATTGCATTTGGAAGAGCGTCCAGTCGTTATTACTTTCGATCCACCGGGAATGGGCCATCGAGTGTTAATCGGAAATTAACACCGAGTTCCGATTGCAATTCACCTAGCAACTGCATTTACTCTATCCCAGTGGAATTTGTTAGAGACTTGCGACATGTTTCCTAATTCATATTTTTGGATTTCTTGCCCTGCATCATTATTAAAAAATATATAAGTTGTTCACAGTAAAATAGTCTTTCAATGTTCATGGTTTTGAGAGTAATTTTTAAGGCAACGTGGAGGTGTCTTAGCAGCGACCAACTCATATGTCTGACACATGAAATTCTTTGTTCAATAGTTCTTAACAAGTCTCTATACTTTAACATAACCATAAATAAGAATAGGAAGTTTCTTTTTTCGGATTTCGAATAAAAATTTGGTATCTCTGCCCGGTATAAAAAAGGTCGTTTTGGACCAGCCTATTGTCCACTAGGATGGTCCAAGAACACTTTTTTTATAGACAGCAACCATCGCCTTATTTTAACAGACGCCAGTTTTAACTTCAAGTCTACCATGTACTCGTAAATTGAATAATTTTTCAGAGTTTATGAACACACTTCCAGGGTGCCTTGAAAATTTCCCTCATAACCAAGAATGTAAATTCTTTATGAAATCGACCCTTTAATAAGCACGTGCAGAAATTTATCCGTTCAAACTATTATAGTCACTTTCACTCAATTTATATTTATTCAGATTTTCGCTATCAACCATTAATTAAACGTATCTCTGTATTTTAAAATAATACCCTGCTCCACTATTACGTATTTGAATTAAGTTTCCTATAATTTGCCAATAATCTTATTTCGCTACTTTTAAATTCAGAGCACGCTTAGGTACCTTGCTTTTCGATTCGCTATTCTTATACGCGATTAATTATATCGCTATAAGGTAATGGACGTCGTTTTGCGAGAGAGAGAGAGAGTGTGCGATCTTTACAAATTCTTTCAAGAGGTCAAGTATCTGAAAACTAGAAACAGACTTCTTAGTCTCAATTCAGAATCTTTTGCTTAGTGCTCAAACTCGATCTAAAGAGTAAACTCCTTGGTCTGCCCAGTGCTCCTAAATCGGAAATGAATCAGAACTCAGATACCACAGTAAACTACGGGTCCTGCCCCGACAGCACTTTTAAATGCTCACCGCGCCAACAGCGCCAACAGTTGGCCGCACATTGAACCAACGCTACATGTGTTGTGTATATGCAATGTATATTTTTTGTATATATGTGACCAATTTTAAAATTGAATATAAGAATCAAAAAAAATGTATAAACCAAAAGGAGAAAATTTTAAAAAGTACATAAAGTATAAATAACAGTCTTGATAAATTTTTATTGTGCTTCAATTAACAATAAAAATGTATCAAGACTGTTATTTATACTTTATGTACTTTTTAAAATTTTCTCCTATCGGTTTATACATTTTTTTGATTCTTATATTCAATTTTTAAATTCTTCACATATTTACAATACATATACACAATTTAAAAGTATAAATAATAAATTATATCAGGAATAATAATTAAACAAAAATATTTCCTTGTAGGTTAGGTGATCTAATACTGGATTACCTACCGCTTTTACCCACAACAAACCTTGTTTTTCATCTGCCGGAAAGACGTGATGTTTTACACCGCGTACCGATTTGCACCCGGGTACAATACACCTCCTTCTATCACAAGGCCCATTCATTTTGTATAGAAAATTAAAATTTCGAAACAGAGTAAACAGATTTGTTTGAAAACAAACAAACCAGAAATCAAAATGTCTGCCCTGTGTGTGTGAGAGGTTAACACCTAGCGCCAACAGTTGGCCGCACATTGTACTATGCTTAAAATAATAATCATAATTCTTAATTTTTCCTATCGAAGTCCACAGGGCCTGCGAGCCACCGACTGACCCAATCACCCAAACTCGTTCTGCATCTTACCTCCTCGACTATCCCTTCCACTCGCTATCTCTACTCTTCATTATATCACGGGTGGGAGATGTTGCGTTTGCGCGTTTGGCGCTGTAAGATGCTAGAACGCGAACGCAGTCCTGTATAGTATGTTGTCATTCTGTAGGAGTTAAAAGTGTACAGTTACAATATATCATTTATCTTTCATCTATCCACTTCTATCTTTTTAAATCTCTTTTCCAGTCGTTATAAATACTAAATTACATAATTAAAATCTCTTATTTCTATCACGGCCTATCTCGCGTTTATTCATCTCTAGCTCTTTCAATATTTTTTTCAAAATAATCCCTAACCTGTCTATTTCAATCCCCCGTTTTCTTTATCCTATTTGAAGATTTCTTGTCTTCTACTTCTATGTACCACATACTTCCTTGCCGTAATGTGGCGGAAGTCATGCCTCCCATATGCCCTTAATTAATTGCAAATAACTACTTTTTTAAAAAAAAGTTATAGACAAGAGTAGCCGAGAGATAGAAAGGAATAGAGAAGTGGGGATTGAAACAGATAGGAGCGAATTGAGATTGACGAGGAGCTAGAAAAATAGATAGGAAGGAATGAGAGGTAGAAAGGAATATAGGAGTGGGGATTATAAGAAATAGGAGCAAAATTGAGATTGATAAGAATCTAGAAAGAAATAGACCAGAATATATGAGAAATAGGAAGGAATAGAGAAGTGGCAATTGAAAACGGTAAGAGCGGATTGAAATTAACAAAAAGATAGGAAAAGATAGACGAGAAAATACGAGAGGTAAAATGGGATATAGAAGTGAGGATTGAAAGAGATAGGAGTAATTTTAATTCAGGTGTGGATAGAGAGAGATATACTGAAATAGACGAGAGTCAGATTCAGATAGAGAAGTGAGGATTGAAATAGATAAGGTGCACTCCCATGACTTTTCCTGTTTTCTGCTTTCATCCACTGCTTTCATCTGCCATAGAATTGAACCTATAGGTGTGAAACGTGGATTAAGATGAAGATAGAAAAAGATAGTGGGGATAGAAAAGAGATAAAAGAGATATAAAAGGGGAGATTCAAACAGATTGGCGTGGATGTGGTTTGATATGGAGATAGAAAAAGATAGACAGAGATAGACGAGAGATAGAAAGGGATAAAAACTCTTTATTCCATATTATCTTAAAAATAGAAGGAGACAGAATGGGATAGGATTTCTGTCAGTATTGTAAATGACAATTTTGACCAGTGATACGTCAGAACCCCATTGTAAATACGGTTACAATTTGTGCACGGGTTTACGTCATACGAAAGACGACGTAAAGATACCCTTGCGACATTAAAATTTCTTAAGATGTCCTAAGGATATCGTGGACACACAGACATTGGATGATGTCTTAACGATGTTGTAAAAATATTTTAACGATGTCGGAAAGACGTTGTGAAATTTTTTGCCCGCTGGGTTTACATTAAGATATTAAAGAAATCTCCACTTTGACTGTCAGCTATTATGATAGATCTACTGGATCTATATATATACCATACATGAATGCTATATGAATGCTATATATATACAGGTATCCCTGATATTGGCCGTCATGTATAAGAAGTTTTTCCTAATGGAATTGGCCTGAATTTCCAAACCCATCAATGTATCCATAGCAGACAGAAGCGTCAAAAATTGACGATACTTGATGTGAAATCCGCGAACGAATAACGGCAAATATAAACTCGGGAACGTCGAACCTTGGTGAAATATTGACCCAGCCCGGGAATATCGTCCATTGGAAGTAGATTCGCTAGATGCTTTTTGAACTGCAGGATGTACAGTTTTCGATGATATATGCCAGGAAAATTGGTTCGTGGTGGAATAGGATGCATACGAATTGGTTGGTGGTTGATGTTTAGTCGTGGATGGTGTATAGGCCGGTGGTCAAAGTCGTTTCAGGTGGAAGCAAACGTAAACGTGACTTGAATTCCTGATTTGTGGTTTATTCATCGTTCATTTCTGATGCCAGATGCGGCCACTAATTGTCGTTATGTACTTGATTTCCGCTCTTCAAAACACTATATTGGTACATATACAGAATTATCGCTTTTTAAGAATTATACCGTTGCGTTGCTCGGTATTTCTATTCAATGCACGTTCCAGGTTCTCTTTTCTGCTTTTATTACGAGTCGAAAATCACGGGATCAGTTTCCCGCAAAATGTGGTGAATCTTAATACACACTCATTCCTCTCATCGCAAAAAAAAAACAAAATTTGCTTTGATTTATCAACAAAATAGTTTTGAAATCTCGAAATTATATAGGAGACTTGAAAATCTTTAAAATTATAATTAATCTCGGGGAAAATGTTGAAAATTATTTTTAAATCTTTGAGCATAAGCGGAATTTCGTCAAATCAATTCAAGTTCCTGAAAATCACCAGAAATCTTAAACTCTATTAACTTCATCGAAATTCCTTGAATCTCGAATCCCTAATTTCCCTAATTTCGAATAATAAAGTTTAAATTATTACAACATAAAAAATTTGAATTTTCTAAAAGGAAAAATTCAATCACAAATTTTATTAAATAAAAAACTCCAAAATATTTTTAAAAACCTAAAAAAGGACATGGGATTTAAAAAGATCTAATGAAAATCAGCACTCACCTCCGCAGGAAAAGCGTAATTATTGACTCGATGCTCTGAGCCATGAGCGTTGTTCATTCCGTAGTGGATGTAAATTTCTTCAAACTGGTAGTGGTAGGCTAGTGGTCCTCCAGTTATATTAACTCGAACTTTGGACTCCCTATCCGCCTTAAATACTAGAAATTGACCAGTATTGTGCAAATGGCCCGAAATCTGAAACAGAATTGGAAAAAAATACTGTTAAAGTCGTTCAAAAATATTAAAGCCTTTTTTTCTTGATTTTGTAACCATCAGACACGCCTTTTTCCTTTGACGGGAACCCTTGCTCATGGTTTTTGGCCTTAATTATACTGTATTAGATTTGTGTAAATTTTAACCTCTCCCTTTTTTGTCAAATGTCTACGTTTTGAGACACCCTGAACCCAAAAAAAAGATGTTTTTATGAATTTGAATGTCTGTCTGTCTGTCTGCCTGCCTGTGGATTTTTAGTTTGTAGGCATAATAACTTTCGAAAGAATAAACGAATTCGATTGGTCTTTAGTATACTCTTCTAGTTTCATAAAACGAAGGTCAAGTTCGTTAGCCAGCTATTTTGGATAAAGATTCAAAGACTGGGCACATTTGGAAAATTTATTAGAAAACTTATTTTTTAATTTACAAATTCTATGAACGCGGATATTCATAGTACTCAGAAATTCAAACAATTTATCCTCATGAATTTTTTAGACGAGACTAAGCGCCCGTGTTTCTTCTTTAGCAAACTGAAATCACATTAAATTTTCTTGAAATTCGAGTGAAATTCAATAAATAAAAAGAAATTTCGATGAATTTCAATGAATTCCTTTGATTTTCGGTGAATTTGAAGAACATGCCATGAATAAAAGAGAATTCGGATGGAATTCCTATAAACCCGAAGAATTTAAATTATTTCCCGTGAATTCCAATGAAATTTTTAATAGACTAATAAATTCCGAAGGTTTCAGAATAAATTCCAACGAATTTCGAAGAAATTCCACAAATTCCAATGAATTCCATTAAATTTTAAGTAATTTCAATTAATTCCAATAAATTCAAATAAATTTCAGAGAATTCCAAATAAATTTCAGAGAATTCTGAATCAATTCCAATGAATCTCAAAGGAATTCGAAAAATTTTTATGATTTCCAGAGAATTCCAATAATTTGTTGGTGAATTCCAATGAAATTTTTCAAAGATCAATAAATTCCAAAGATTTAGGAATAAATTCCAACGAATTTCAAATAAATTCGGCAAATTCCAATGAATGCCATTAATTTTCAATTAATTCCAATAAGTTCCATTAAGTTTTTGAGATTGAAAATTAATATCAGAGAATGCAGAATGAATTCCAACGAATTTAAATTAAACTGACATGAATCAATTCCAAAGAATTCCAAAGCATTTATGAAAGTTCCAATAATTTCCAGAGAATTCAGAGTGAATACCTATCAATTCCTACTAATTGCAGTAAAAATCAGACGAATTGCTATGAATTTCAATGAATTCCTGTGTATTTCCGTGAATTTAAAGAATATCTAATAAATACCACATAGAATTTAGATTGAATTCCTATGAACATAATCAGATGAATTTCAATGATTTGGAGTGAATGCTAATGAATTTCTGAGAATTCTATAAATTCCAGAGAAATAATTAGGAGAATTTCTGTAAATTCCTATGATTTTCTCTGAATTCCAATGCATTTGTGTGAATTATAATAAATTCTAATCAAAATTCTAAAGAATTGTAATACCACTGAATTTTTCTACTTCCACTGAATTTCAAACTAAATCCTACGGGGTAAGATTGAATTAATTAAAATCACATATATTCCGATGAAAAAAGTAACAATTTAAATCCGCGAGTGCGAAGTTAGCTGCAAGGTGACACGCATGAAGTTTTCTGAAATCCATGTCCTTTTTAGAATAGGATAAAAAAAAAATTGCCAGATTTAAGTTAAGATTTCGAAAATCCCCCAAAAAAACTAACGAAAAAATAAATTTTAAACTAAACAATAATATACATTTATTGAAATAATAAATTTTTTAGGGTACCTGCGAACAAAGACTAATGCAAAATAAGGTAATCAACTTTATTTTGCAATATCTGAATAAGCAGTCCCGGACCGAGGTATAAAATTCAATATAATTAGTTAATATGATATTTAAATCAATAGTATTTAGTATGCGAGTTCTTTGTTAAATTCTCATCTGAGAAGGTATTAGATTTTTGTACCGTTTTTGTGAAATGTCCACATTATGAGACCCCTGAACCCAAGAAACGTTTCATTGTAAAAATATTGTGTTAAAATTAAAAAATTTAATTTTCCTGCCAAAGAACGTGAGAGAAAGGCGCGAGTGTCCTGATGACAATGTGTTGCTTAAGGTCTATAGAACCAAAAGTAAATTAGTTCTCCTCTTCATTTCAAACTAAAATAATTAAAACAAAAGTATATGGTAGCATCGGTA
>JAUESI010000002.1:9792234-9809982 GCA_032275145.1 Synergus laeviventris
TCTCTTATGACCCCTCACCTTTCATCATCTAAATTTGCGAACGAACACAGTTCTTAGGGAAATCAGCAAAGGGGTTGCCTCTTAATTGGGTCCAAGTGCAGATGTCATTAGTGATCACGGCACCAGCTATGGAAATAATAGCTAAATATTTTCGAAAATATATTCGAGGAGACGCAGTCCTCCCGAGAGATAGGAAGGAATAGAGAAGTGGGTATTGAAAAAGATGTGAGTGAGTTGTAATTGATAAGGAGATAGAAAGGTATAGACGAGAATAGGCGAGAGACAGGAAGCAATAGAGAAGTGAGAGAGACAGTAATAGGCGAGAGCTAGAAAGGATTAGAGAAGTGATGATTGAAAGAGATAGGAGCAATTTTAATACAGATGAAGATAGAAAGAAATATTCTCGAATTGTGATTGACAAGGAGATAGAAATATATAGACTGAAATAGACGAAAAGTAGAAAGGTATAGAGAAGTTAGAATTGAAAGACATAGACTGGGATAGAGAAGAGATAGATAGAGATAAAAAAGAGGTAATTCAAAGATGGATGAGGATTGAAATGGAGATAGAAAGTGGAAATAATGGCTAAATATTTTGAAAATATATTCGAGGAGAAGCAGTCCTCTCATGCTTACCCTGCTACGGCCTTTCATATGAATATTTTATATTTATACAGATATTAAAATGTTTTTCACATATTCTAACTAGTTCAAACGTACATTAATTAAAATCTTTGTTCTTCATGTTTCCACCAAATGACATGCAGATTCCACTATCAAGCATAAATTAAAAAGATCTCCTAAAAGAACTGCTATTAAAAAGAGGAATCTAGATTGCAATTAAGAAATAAAGGAAGCCAAAGACGAGTCTAAATTCCGCGATTCGCGATTATGAATACATACCTCCGTCACGCCTCGGGTACCGCGTGGGATTTGAATTTCGCAGAAATAAGCGGATAGTTGCGTCGGTCGGATAAATAAAGCAAGTCTCTTTCTCGCATTCTGGCATTCTGGTTCTCCGGCCAGGGTGAAGAAGGCTTTGCTTGTGTGTACCTTCCGGCTGATGAAAAAAAAATCTGCTAGGGTAAAAACATGCGATAAAAAGTTGAATCGGAAGAGAGGGAAGCTTGAAACGAGTCTCTTAAGGTAACGAGTCGACCCCTGTGCAACCAACCATCCAACTCGTCTTTTTCGCGCCAAGGCTACACAGTGCACACTAATTCTTGTCTTCTCATTTCTTTCGCAAAATCTAAGTGCGAAGGTACGGGTGAGCTAAAAACGACCTACTTCCTGACAGCGTTGCTTAATGGAGGAACTATGTTCGTAGAGTCGTTTGGCGGACTGAAGTAGTAAAGGTGGAGCGGGGGGGGCAAAATGTTGGATGCTCGCATTTTTAGAAGCTCACTAATTAAGGAGTGCTACAACAAATCCCTAGGTAATAGGGTGTTTCTTATTACCGTAAGTGATATTTACTTATTTTATGAAATTTTTGGTTCGTAACGACCTATAGTGTACGAAATGCACTATTTCGGTTCAATAAGTCTGAAGCCTACAATTTTGATCAGATATGCAATTTTCTTTTCAGATTAAAGGTCCTTAAATTTATAAAAGCTCTGAGCTTGGAAGAGGGTATAAAAATCGACTTTGATGAAAAAAATGTATGTTATGGAGACCAATAGAACCATTTTTCGAAAAGATTCTGTTGCTCTAATCTTTATTCATTCCAAACTCTTGAGATTTATTGCTATCAGCTAACTTTTCTAAATATTCTAAAATAAGAACACTCTATTAAATAACTTATCACAGTTGAGAATTCAGAACTCCAGGGAATAGAAGAACTTCCGCAATATTCTACAGGATGCTTTTGCCCGCGTTTCAGGGATGAATATATAGATGAACACCCAAATACGTGCGCACACACGTATACTTAGATTTCTGATGTAGGGGTAACCCCATACTACTTTCTATTGTATCATGATTTATGTGCACTAGCCGGTCGGGTGTCAACAGACTATTGATTAAAATACACATACCTAACTATATAACCACCTAATGGCACCCTTCCCTGAAATTCGATACTCTCGTTGAGTTCAATCTCTACCAAAAAAGAGGACGGTAAAAATTAGAATGGCTCGTATCAACAGGAAGCCTTTAATCAATTTTAATTGCCAGTCTAAGCTGGAATGCTTGTCACATCCTGGATCCCGCACCGCAAACTTAACTAAGTGATTTTGAACTAATGAAAACACTTATAAAAAATAAATAGATAGTTCCATCCCAATATTTATTCCTTTTCTATGATAATAGGAATACTTTCATTTATTGAAATCGATCTATCGATTTCTCAAACTTAATTTTCTTCATCTTTTTTTAGGGTTCTGTACTCAACCTCCCTATGCCCCTCCGTCTGGGGATACCCATCCCCTTGGGTCTTCCCCTTTCCCTCACCACCCTCCTGTTCCGCTGGACTTTCAGACTCCCTAACGAGTTTCTATCCCCCGGGAAATCCCTTCTTTCCAATGAAAATCCATAAAGTTCAGGACTCACTCTTCAATATACCTTAGGACTCTTCCTTTCTCGCAGCACTTCCCTTCTCCTTAACGAAACCCCTATCTTCGGGAACATCCCCCCAACCTCGGGGCACTACATCACTTGGTGACCTGTTCCACAGAATTGGTGACCTGTTCCAACAAAATTTCCCCTCCTATCAGACTCACCTACCTCTTTACTTCTCCTCTTCATAAGGTTTTTCTCTAGACATCAACGCCTCTCAAACTTGGGACTCCTCCCCACCTTCTCGTCGCCCTAATGAAATTTCTTTTTCTTGGTACTGACCCTCTACATCGGAAAATCTCCTTACCACACTCTCAAAACTTCTTCTCTTGTGTGGGACTTCTTTCTTATTAATAAACTCCGTGTCCCTCGAAGGAACTCCTCCACAGTTTCTTAGAGACTGTTAATTATTACTCGAGTCGGTTTCTCCATTTCGGTCTTCAGCTCCTCAAAAAATTCCCTTATCCTTTAGTACGCCCGGCACTCTCTATCTCAGGGCGCCCCTTCGCTTCTAAATTGAGACTCATCTCCCGCCTCGCTTTCCTTTCCGTCAATGAAATTCGATCATTCTGGACATCCTCTCTCACATTTTGGATATATCACCCTTGTTTCACGGAGTCCAACATCTTCTTCGGGACTTCCCTTCACCTTCAGGTAAAGATTAAATAATCTCTTTAATCCTCGAAACGCCCCATGTATCTCGAAACGCTTCCTCGCTTCTAAATTAGGACCGCACTGCTACCCTTCTCTTTAATGAAACCCTATGAATCAAGACACCCCCTTCGGAACTTCCCTTCTACTTTGGGATACCTCCTCTCCTACCTTTGGGGTACCACCCTTATATTCCACGAAACTCAGCTTCTTCTCAGGACTTCCCTTCTTCCTGCTCGCAAACCATAAGTAATTAAAAAAAGTACTACTAATCTTTTTAAAACATACCAAAATAGAATCGAGACAAAAATTTCATTGATTTTTTATCTGCATATCAATTTACTACGATCACTAATTGTCCGTTTTTCATAAAAGCGAATGTGTTTCACTCACTTTAAGAATGTATGCAATTCTTATCATGCACCTAAAAACCCGAGCACTTACGAAAATCGTGCAAACAAATTAGCTTGATAAATCGCGTAGCCACAAGACGCGTCGAGAGAGTATAGCTTCGCGTGCTTTGTAAACAAACAGCTATTGTAATGTATAGCGATTGGCTATTGGATGATGGCATTCTGCTATCTTGGTTTCTCTTCTGCATTTCATCCCGGGTAGACAGTTGACTCATCAGTAAAGCAATGTGGACGGACCCAGCCTTACAATTAGAAGCATAGAGGAGAGAGAATCAAAGCGGAGTCGTCTTTGCTGTCAAACAGAAGTGTTACCACTGAGCAGTGACGTTGAACTGATAATGGTGGTTGGACAACATAGCCACTGTAACTGGATATCACCTACACTACCCCCGCCCCCAAAAGTGTTGTAGTTGGCTGCTGATTGGAACCGTCAGATAAACTTAAGGAACGAAACTGTAAACATGCCGATGATGCAATTGGTTGAAGATACTGATTGAAACACGGATGCACTGTAGGCGTACATCCATCCGATTTAACAGCATCGTTGGATTCGAGCATTCGAAATTCTAGAAGGAACAGAAGGATTATTTTTTCAGAAAGCTTTGTGCGTGTTCGTTTTCTGCTCTGTTGTACTTGTAGAACCCTGGCCCTTTGACTGTGGCTTATACACGATGAGCAGCAACTCTAGTTGAGTGAACATGGTTGGCTCCGAGCGAATTCGGCCGGTTGAATGGACCTTCCTTGGTTGAGGAAGCAGAGAAGTAGCGAAACAGCTTCGGGGGTTACCAGTTATAGCGATATGCTATTGGGTGATGGTATTCTGCAATCTTGGTTTCTCTTCAGCGTTTCGACCAGGGAGCGCTACTGGACTTATCAGTAATGCAATTTGGACATGGACGAGATGCTGGGAATCGAACCCGAGTCGTCTTTACTGACAGCCAGAAATGCTGCCGCTAAGCAGTGACGTTGACGTTGACGTGGTGATAGTGGTAGAGAGAACATAGCCACTACGACTGGCTATTCATATAGTTTGTTCTTCGCAGTAACGTCAGTGACGATTGGTGGAAACAATGCATTCGAAGTTTGGTCGATAATAGAAGTTTGTTTGTGCGATGCTCCTCTCTTGAATGCGTGGCGGGAATTTAAAATTTTAATAAAACGTGAATATCAAAACTAGAATTATTTTCTATTTTTAACCTTTGATTAGTGTTTTAATATTAATTGTTTAGCAAATGGTATAATTTTCAATTTTGAATCGCACGCCAAATTTTGACCAATGACAGCATTCTCCAACGGGAAAGGCCTGAGCACAATGGAGACCCAAACCCGAAACCTGAAGCCAAAGATGGTAGCATCCTTTACAGAGTTTGTATCTGTACCAAATAGTGTCATTCCAGTCTAATCCAAAGGGAGTTCTCAATCCGAATGAATCTGAGGTTCATTCAAAATCAATCCGAACTTTTAATCCAAATGAATCCGATCCAAGTGAACTTAGTGATTGTATTGTAACCATCTGATTTTTTCTATGGCACATTTGCGTATCCGCGACTGAAATATTTAGTAAATTTTTTCAGAAAAGTTTTAATTAATTTATTTGAATTAAAGAGAAATAACATATGACGTAAAGAGTCTAATGAAATTTGGTCAGGACAGATTGAGAAAGTAAATACAGAAGAAATCAATAAGTATAAATGTATAAATCTATTGAGTCAAATTCGTCGACAAAATCAATCGCAATTAGTCAACACATCCATAAAACCAATAAAGTAGCTAAAAAGGAATGCTAGGTGTCCACCTCCGATGTTTTTCTCCTTTAAATATGTGATAGAGCATCAAAAACTAAGTTTCTAAGAAAGTCAACAAACGGGTTGCCTCTCAATGGGGTCTTTACCTAGTTTTTCGAGGTATTTAAAATAACGGAAACAAAATGAAAATAAAGAATAAAAATCTGTTGATAGGTGACAAGGCTCAAGTGCGCCATCTATCTCTGAGGACTTTACTTCCCGATACACCTGGTTATATGACCTACGAAGGAAGCACAACCCATCCCGGATGTTGGGAGACTGCAGTTTGGCTCGTCCTCAACAAACCTATTTACATCACCGCGCAAGAAGTAAGATAGCTTTGTTAAACTTATTTACCCCTTTGAGAATACGATTAATTGGACATAAATTGATTGTCGACTTCTCTGATCAAAGTTGTATGCCCTGAGACAACTGATGCAAGGACCGGTCAACGCACCAAAGGCTCCCCTCGGGAACAACTCCAGACCACTCCAGGGACTACACCACAGAACTGTCCGGACAAATATTGATTTCCACAAGGTAAAAGGAATCCCAAGTTCTACTAACTATAAAACTATTGTTAGGGAGAATTTGGAACAAACATGTTTCAAAAAGATCTAAACAAGATAGCTATATGTTTACACTGTTAGTTTCAATATTTCAAAACATTGAGTTTACTGCATTAAAATCACAAATGCAAGGAACCGTATTTCTTTTCATTTCAAACAAATTTGATCAGATTTCATATGATTTTCAACGATTTTGAGAAATCCGAAAAATCAAACAAGGTTTCTAAAGAAAGGGAATTCAAAATGAAAATGATTTGAATCCTTCGAAAACTTATGAAGCTCAGTGGAATCCCGTACTAAACTCCATGAAATTTCTTGAATTTCATTTGTTCGAAACTTACCTGAAGCAGTCTGAAGCTGGACAACATTTAATTGTTAAACTCTTAAAAGTCGTAGCAGCAATTAAAACAATTCAGAAAGAGTCTTTAAACATTTCAAAATAGTTCAAAGCTCTATAAAAAAAAATCCTTAAGTTCCTAACTATAAAATCAATTAAAACACGTTAGAAAAGATCCTAAAATGTTTTAAACTTTTTTGAAAGCGTCTGAAACTTGCCTAAACAGAATCCATAAATACTGAGAAATTATAACAGTAATTCAAAAATGTTAGAACAAGTTCGGAACAGTAAATAAATGTAGGAAACATGTCTGATACGATTTTAAAATTATCTGAAACAGTTTGAAGCTGGAAGAAACCTAATCCTTTTATATTCTGTAAAAGCATGATACCAATTAACATACGTCAGCACAGGTCTTTAAATAGTTTTTTGTTCAAAATAGTTCCAAACTCTATAAAACAATTCTTAAATTCTGAACTACGACACCAATGGAAATACGTCAGGAAAAGTTTGCAACTGTTCAAAGTATCTCGAAACAGTTTGATACATATCTAAAACAGTTTTAGACTTAGTTGAAACAGTTGAAAGCTCTAGAAAATAATTCTTTAATTCTATAAGTTAGAAATTTATCTGGTAGAAATCGAAACACATTAAAACCATATTGCTCTAATTCTAAGGTAATCCCAATCTTATCCAAAAAAACAATTCAAAACATCTTGGGACCTGTTCCTAAGGATTCGAAACGTTTCGGAAAGATTAATCACACCTTAATTTTTTTTCTTTTAAAGCAGCAGCCAGAAGCCAAATGTCCCACAATGGCCAAAGACATGAAATACAAAGGTAAACTGAAGCATTCTTTTCAGAATAAATACTCAACATCTTTTTGATAAATAACATCAACTTTCCCCTTTGCAGCCAACACATGGCGAGACGTCGGTGATTCCCATTCTCGGAATATTTACTGAGATTGGGTGAATGATGACGCTTGGCTTTTTCGTCCAGACGAAGACGTCAAGAAGTCAAGTTGTGAAGAAACGACGAAAAAGTTATTTTTTTATGGGGACTTCGAGTTCGATTGAGTGCTATTAATGACGGTCCTACAAGATCAAAAAATTTCAGCTTTCACAAACCGTGGAAGGATAGTGTAAAATATAAAAAAATGTGAACAGTTGGGTTGTGCATGTATGATATGCGTATTGTGTGTTTAAAATATGAATACACTTATATTACTGGCATGTAGTGTAAAATAAATAAATTAGAGCGTTTTCCGAATGAAAAAAACGAAAAAAATTAGGAACGAATGCAAGTTCCTGTACGTAAAATATGCAATAGAAGGATGAGGATAACGGTTTTAAAATAATTGTAAAAATTGTGTAAAAACAGGAATGAAAGTATATTGCAACTGTTTTAACTATTAATCAAATGTTCATATTATGCTTTTTTCGTTTTTGTATAATTTAAGGGTCTTGGGTCTAAAGTTTAACCTGAAAGATGTCCTCTTTCTTCCTTTTACTCAAAAATTATGAAACGTAAAGACTTTTTCGCTCTGTAGACAAATTTCTATTAAGTAAAAGAGTAGATATATGCAAAGAGCGAAAAGATACCTATTTCAAATATTGGTTGAGTAAAAAGAAAAAATCGAATTTTGACGGTAGAATTTCGATTCAAAAACCTTTCAGCTAGGAAAAATAATATTGAAAATGTATATAGATGACTTCGAGTATAGGAACTACGTAAAGGCGAATTGATAGAGCCGTAAGTAAAGCTGATTATATAAGAAGAAAAATTTAAAAAAATGTAAATCAATAGCAGATAAGATTCTTTTGATAAGATAATTTTTTCAATCAAATTCGGTCTTAATGATTATAAATCAACGGGTTCAGAAACAGAAACAATAGTCTTATTAAAATTGACAATATCGAAATTAATATAAAATTGTTTAAAGCATTGACTTCGAGATATCGATAATCCTGGACATTTACTGTCCATTAATATGTAAGCACGCAGGATCCAGAATTTAATTTCCTTAAGGGTGTGAGAGCCATTTCTGAACTAAAAATTCAATCTCCTAATTGACCCAACAAATATTGCAAATCGATGTCTTCTTGTTCTCTGGAAATACAGAGTGATACAGAGACTAGTTCGATTATTTGTTGACTAAAATGAAGAAATCGAATTTTGAGATTAGAATTCGGACCCAAACAACTTTAAGAAAAATCTGAAGATTCGAAATAAGAACTTTGTCAATTATTTTGTATCCCAGTTGCGTTAGCCTAATCAAGTGTTCATATTCGAAAACAATAAAGGTCAAAGAGAATGAAACGTTTGTTAAGAGTTCAACAATTCTCAAGCGATGTTCGTAAATTTGATTAGTAGATAATCAAATGTGTGAATCAAAATCGAATTCTCTTTCGGGAATTGTACTTTTTCATATTGTTCCACTGATGTCTCTGGGGGATTGTTTATTCTTGAAAAACAAACAAGCGAGGCGAAGGGAATCGCACAAAAGCATAAAACAAGCGAGAATATTACTGGAAACGTAGCATAGCAAAAGGAAGAAACATCTTTCACCGCTTTTGTATATATAACGTACCTTTAGGCGTCAATCTAGAGAGTCTATAGAGGTCAAAAAAAGGAATGAATTGTATTATACGGAAAGAATTAAATAAAATAATTGATGAGAAACATGGTTAACAAATAATGATAATAAATAAACATATCGTTATATTGTAGACCTTGTGTTTGGGGATTTATTATTTATTTCAATCAATGTTATTTTCACTAAGTTACACCTCCCCATCCTTAAAACTCCAAACAACAAAATTTCAAAGCTGCAGTAAGGAATGAAAGGTTTTTTTGTCCTAAAAAAATCAAATAATCTAAGATTAGAAATATACTTTATTTTAAAATATAAGACATTTGATCAAATCTACTGAAATAATTTCAAAATTTTCTGCTTTTTATTTTACGAGATTGAATTATGGAAGATTGATTTCCAAAGGCAATAAGAACACATATTGATTTAATGAAATTAATCACATAAACTGTTATATAAAAAAAATAAATTATCATCTAAATCAAATATTACCTAAAACTAATTAGTTTTTTTCTCATCAGGATTCCATTTAAGATATTTTAAACTAATAACGTATGTTTCTCAGTTGAAATTTATATAGTTTTTTGTGATCAATTGTATGGTTTAACAATAAACTGCACAAACATATTACTATACAAATTTTTGAGCTCTAGAAATTTGTTCTTTCTTGTTTTTTTTTTTACTTAAGAAAGAACAAATAACGAAATTTCAAATTCAGGGGAGAGTTACCCACATTGGACTCTGAGTTCTTTCGGAGAGAAACATACATCGACCATCAATATGGATCGATTCAATAAATTTTTCTCGAACTAGGTAATATTATTTTATGGAATGAGCATGAATATATAAAAAAGTAATCAAATTCATTGGCTCTGCTACTCAAGTGAGATTCAGACAGACACGTTGTTATAATCGATCCATGATGATGATGAACGTCGAGCAAGTGGTCTTTCATTTTTGCATTCAATCACATCGGAATGCATACAGTGCGAACGTTTCGCTTTGGCTTCGTGATTAATGGCTAAAATTTAGAATTCATTGAATACGAATGATTCAGCGGGGTAGAAACACAGAAAATACGAATGTGACGAGGTTTAACCGATCGATAGAACAAATAATTTCACGTGTTAACCAACCTGGAAAATTGCTAGCTCGTGGGACGAGAGTCCAAAATTTCTGAAGGGCAATCCAAAAAGATGAATAATAGTAAATGATCAAACCCACTCCAGCTCCAAAAAGTTTACGGAAATCTTGCTCTAAGTGAAAAAACGTACCGTGATTGGTTCCGTCGCTTCAAAGACGATGATTTCGATGTTGATAACCGTCCGCGTGAAGGAAGGTCAAAAACCTTCGAAAATGCTGAATTGGAAATTGGAATTGGAAATGATTCAAAAACAAGGAACTTGGGTTCCTTATGATTTGAAGCCAAGGGACGTTGATTCTACAGCATGATAACGCTCGGCCACACGTTGCCAAACCCGTTAAAACCTAACTGGAAACGCTTAAATGGGAAGTCCTAACCCACCCACCGTATTTCCTAGATATTGTGCCGTCCGATTATTATGAACTTGTTCCGGTCGATGGCACATGGTCTGGCTGATCAGCAGTTTCATTCATATGAAGACACCAAAGAATGACTTGATTCGCGGATAGCCTCAAAAGATGAACACTTTTATTGGAAGAGTGTTTGAGCTCTACCAGAATGATGGAGAAAAGTTGTAGCTAACGATAGGCAATACTTTGGATGATTCATTTCTAACCATTTTTCACAAAAAAGTTTATTTGAGGGACACAGATCCCGATTGTTCCCGAAGACGCCGCGAGGCGTGACCCCGTCCTCTATTTATTCTTTTAAAGGATCTGGAGACAAGGTCACCTTCCGGGATCCTGTATTTAAGTGACATCATATGGTGTAATATGGATATCATGTGCCCCCTCGCTACCTATATAACATACCTTGCCCCTAACGTGGCACTCAAATTATATGGATAGCGAAGGTAACATCCATGTTACAATTTCAAAGGGCATGTGGCTTGGGAATACTGGTTGACTTTGTGAGATATACCACTACAGATCTCTGGACCTGGACGCCTAATTTGATTGACCTTTCCTTCTCTCCATCCACCCTACTCTATACGATACCTACGACTATTGGGGACTACTCCCGGTATAGGGACAAGATCTTGCACTAAACGGCCGGCCTCTGCTACTGTGTCGTGAGTGGATCTGGCTCCGTGAGAAGTTCATTGGGAACAAAACATCGAGGACTGACTCGATCAAGACCTAAAAAACGAGGTGTATTGTGCTTAAGACTACGCGGGCAAACTCGTGACGTTGAAGACTGGTGAGGTATTTTTCATGAAGAAAATAACGTGGCTGCAATAAGCGGCACGTTATTTTGACGAAAGAGGCTCCAATTAGTCCAGTCCGTGAAATATCTGGGAACTACTATAGATAAGAAACTGAATTAGGCGGAGCATCTGGAAGCGCAATGCAGAAGTTGGTTACAACATTCTGGTTATTCTGCCTTTGGGAGAATATGGGGACTGCAGCCAAGTGTTATTGCTTGACTGTACTTAGTAGTTCTAAAACAAAAGCTACTCTACCTAAATATCGTTTGGTGCCTCTAGGTTCAGCTTAAGACGATCCAGACGAAGCTGAACCACTTGCAGACGCTTATGGTCATGGGTATAACGGAGCAATAAGAACCACACCAAAAGCGGCTGTTGGATGTTAGTCTCATGGTCTGCGAGGAGCCCCTGCACATAGTAATAACTACAGGAGGGGCTCAGACTGCTGCGGGAACATGGTCTCCTGGGCCCAGACACACGAGGCTCCCAAAGGACATCACTTATCTGCCAACTCTAATGATGTGAAAAGATAAAATAATGAAAAGATACAGCTTCGACAAACTCTTCCGGACATGCATTCCAGATAGGGAAGTGTGGGAGAGAGAGAAGGGAAGGAGTCTCCTTCAGAGGCACATCTGGTGCATAGATGGCTCTAAAGAGGACATCTGGACTGGACCTGGACTAGTATTTGCTATTCCCCAATGCGCTGAAACGGTCTTAAATGAAGGAAAGAGAGACAGATGCATAAGCATCTACTCGGAAAACCAGGCGGCGAATCCGAAAATCACTTCGATTTTGATATGGGAGTGCAAGA
Source organism: Synergus laeviventris (assembly GCA_032275145.1). NCBI lineage: Eukaryota > Metazoa > Arthropoda > Insecta > Hymenoptera > Cynipidae > Synergus > Synergus laeviventris. The sequence continues at coordinate 9,804,302 of JAUESI010000002.1, forward strand.
AGGCACTAAACCAACTTGAGGAAAAAAATAAGGCGGCCCTGCTATGCGTTCCCGTAAGTATAGAGAGACGGCCGATTAGCCCGGAGCCAATCTAGGTTTGGCAACCTGATGCTCCAATCTGGAGATCAAGAAATGGGTGCCTAAGGAAGAGGTAAGGATAATGGTGTAGGTGCTCACTAGGCACAACCATTTGAATTACCATAAGTTTAAGATGGGTATAGTACCCGGTTTTGATCTGTGCCCGGCTTTGGCTGGGCTGAGACAATAATCTCTAGAAGCAGCAATGCTGGAACTAGAGATGATAAGGGCGCTGCCGGCTGAAGACTTTCTAGGCTTCTTAAGGAGGACTGGAACGGAGGGTCAGCTAGCATCAGGGAATAAAGGAATGGCACTATGGGCAGTAGCCTGAGCACACGCAATGCTCCAGAGAGACCATTAGCCGATAAAATAAACTAAAGTAACTAACTCGATGAAGCTGTCAATCCAGAGTCATACCCTAAGGACGGGTATGACACTATGGGCGGGTATGGCACATCCTGAGCTCCATGTGGAGCTTTTTCAGTTTTCAGGGGGCCACTAATACAAAATTAATCTAATTATTCATTACAAATATTGAGCTTCAAGTGCGTGAAAGTAGACGTTTCCAAACGAGTGTGAAGTTTTCTGCAGGAGCCAGAAGTGACTCAAACGCGAGTTGGAAACAAGTCGTAGACGAGGCAGAAACGAGTCGAAGATGGCAATTACAGGAATTATCTTTACAAGTTATAACTGCATGCATAGAATCATACAAAACACCGAGAGCGGATCTCTAGACTGAAAAACAAAATTATGGGAAGGGATTCTGAAACGGTTTTAGTATCTGTCCCTTTTCGCATGGTATACATATATATGCCTCAAACATTGAACTTTCGGTGCATGTATCACAAAGAAATAATTTTGAAAAGCAGTAAGAAAATTGGATGGGAAAAGTGTTTTTTGAAACTGGTTTGGAAAATGAGTTGTATAAATCGAGGTAGAAAATTGAAGTTGGAAAAATCTTGTAAAATAGAAATTTAAAACGTTGAAGTTGATAACATTTTTCTGCGACATACCTATCGTCGTGTAGATGAAAAAAGTGTAGTCATAAAAAGGTTCACGTTCATAATTCAGCTTACCGCGTTCATAGCTGAAACATTTCAGCTCGCAAAACGGAAATACAGTGTGTCGAGCTACCGACGCACAAGCTCCTCCGGAAATTTATGCATTTTTTAAAATATCGGGAACCTCTTTGAATGTGAATCGTTGGAAAAATGGCGAAGAGTTGTATCCAACCAGGAAACAATGGTTGGCTCAATTAAAGGACTAATAGTCCGCAAATCTCATCTCCATCTCATTAAAAGTCTATCAGTTTGTCAATTTATTTTTGAACTCTTTCAAAGAAGAATTTGCACGAGAAATTAAATTCCGCTTGCATCTATGTTGAGAAAAAACAACCCAATTATAAAAGGAAAATTCCCTAAACCTGGCCACATTGCCAGAGACGTTGAATAATTTAAAAATGAAAGGTCCTTTGCGTCAAAGATTTTTTAATTTATAAAAGCACTAACATAAGTAACCTAATTGCTTCTCGAACAAAATAATTTTTATAACCAAATGCATCTGGGACTAATCAGAGCCAACATTTTAAACTGAGTCAATCCAAACTTTCAATCTGAATGATTTCGAGTTAATCACAACTACATTTGTAATCCGAATCAACCCGAATGAATCTGAGTTAATCTAAATAAAATTTTTAATTCAATTCAAGCCGAACTTTCAATCCCAATGAATTCGAACTATAGGCTAATTTAAATAATTATTTTAATCAGAGTGAAACCGAACTTTCAATCTGAAAGAATCCGAATGAAATTCGAGGCTAATCTAAACCACAATTCTAGTCTGCGTCAATCCAAATGATTGATTATCTGAGCCAACTTTTCAATTCGATGAATCCAAATGAATCCAAACCTAGTTGAAACCAATCGAAAATAGACGAGAAATATGTAGGAAGGAATAGAGAAATGGGCATTGAAAGAGATAGGAGCGAATTGAGATTATTAAAGACGTAGAAAAGGATGGACGAGTATAGACGAGAGATAAAAAGGTATATAGAAGTAAAAATTGACAGAGATAAGAGCCATTTTGATTGACAAGAAGATACATAGGTATCTAGACAAGAATAGGCGAGATATAGTAAGGAATAAAGAAGTGGAGATTGAAAATGGTAGGAGCGAATTGTGATTGACAAAGAGATTTAGAAAGGTATAGAGAAGTGAGGATAAAAAAGAGATAGAAAAGAGGGGATTCAAAGAGATAGGCGTGGATGAGGATTGAGATGGAGATAGAAAGGGATACGATTTCTATATCTTTACTTCTAGCAGGAAATGTAATCTAAATTGTGAAGTGACTTCTCTATTCTTTTTGTCGTGTACTTTATACGAGAACAATAAGAATTGTTGGATCCACCGAAATATCAAGTTGAGCTTTGTTTGTTATTTAACAAAGGATGCATTTATTCATTTTAATAATTCTTTTATTCTTTGATGCTTCAATTGTCTATTCAGCTAGTCAGGAGAAACACTTACCTTGAAAAAAGGGCTGTTTATACATATTCTCGTTGAAAGGGTCCATCAATTTTATCTGGGTTTTTACGGGGGCGCCGCTTTTTGTAGCTACTGTTGGGAGACGGGGCCGCTTTTTGCAAGCAAAGGAAGCTTCCTTTATTTCAACCTCTCAGTGAAATTCCTCTTCTATCACAATTCGTTTATTTACCCGCTTTATTCTCCTCGTCAGCTTTCTTTCGAAGAGCTTTCGATCCTCTGCCTCAATGGTAGTGAAGTAGATAGAATATTTCACGAGAGATACAATCTGCGAAAGAGAGAAAAGGCATGAGAAGAGAGTGGGAGTGAGGGAAGAATAAAGGCCCTATTTTAAGACGAATTTAGAAAAGCATTCAAATTTTTAAATGGAAATTAATCATAGGATCTCAGGTTTATTAATTAAATATGATAATTAAGACGGTTAAATTAAGGACCTCACAAAGAATTAAAAAAAAACTTATAATAATTCAAAAGACTTCAAAGGATTAAAGGTGAATTCGAAGGAATTTTTAAAAAATTAATTTTGAGATATTTTAAAAGTTGTTTTCTGAATTTTAAGGGATTTTGTGGAATTTTTATAGATATCAAGTATTTCAACATTTTAAAATGAATTTTGAAGGTTTTTGAGGAATTTAAAGGTTTTTATGAGGTTTTAAGGAATTTTAATATCAAAAATTTTCTTAATGAAATTTAAAGTTTTCTTAAAATTTTAGGATTTTGAAGAGATTTCAAGTAATTTTAAAGTATTTAAAGAGAGATCACCCTTTCGTATTTCAATTTACTTCAAATGAATTGAAGAGGATTAAAAAATTCATTGAAAATATGTTAAAAGTACTCAAATTAGATTTTTAGATTCAACGTTTTTTTTGCATGAAAGTCATTTCACTTATAAAATTATAAGAAAAGTTATAAATATACTTGCACGGTTTGTGAAACCACTTAAATTTAGACTTAAATTTAAACGTAAAATCTTATGAATTCTCGTGAAATCCCTTGTAAATTCATGATATGTCGTAAAATCTCTTGAAACTCTACAAATTTTTTTAATATTACATAAAATATTGTAAAAAAGACATGAAATCTCATTGAAACTACTAAAAATTTTTATCATTGCATAATATCCCTATTAATTTCGTTAAATTACTCAGAATTACTGAAAATTCAGTGAAATCCCTTAAAATTTTGTAAAATCCTAATAAGTTTTGTAAAATTCCATTAAAATTCTCTAAAATCCTAGGAAATATTGTAAAATTCCTTGTCACATGAAATCTCGCCAAATCCTTTGCAATTCTTTCGTATTCCATAAAACCCCAATAACTCTTACAAAATCTCTTAAAATCTCATGATATCTCGCGAAATCGTTTAGAATTCTCTAAAATCCAAATAAATTTCACAAAATCCATTGCAATTCGTTAAGAGCACTTTAAATGCTATGAAATCTCGTAAAGATCTTTAAATGTCTTTGAAATTCCATATTAAAATCAATTTCATAGAATTATTTGACTAAAAATTACTTTAAATCCCGTAAATCACGTTAGATCCCTTACAATTTCTGAAAATCCAATGTAACTCGCGAAATTACTTGAAATCCCTTTGGATTCCATAAAACTTCAATAACTTTCTTAAAATCCCTTAAGATTCCTTAAAATTACTTAGAAATCCCATAAAATTGCTTGAAATATCGTGAAATCCCTAATATCTCTAAAGTATCATTAAATTTCGTAAAATCGAAACAATTGTCGAGGAACAGGAAACCTTAGAATTTTTCATCCCTTTTTTATAAACTAAAACTCCTAGAACCTTGCAACTTATTTGGTTCGACAAAAAACTTATCGAACTTTCATTTATGTATGTATTTTGTTTCAGAAATCTAAATCCTAAAACAAAAATTGTGAAAAAAAGTTAAATGAATCGAAAACATCATTTCTCGGGGGTCATTTGTCGATTGTATAAAAAAAAAGTATTAAGAATATGCAATATAAAATTTATAAGGTTTTTTGGTTTCGAGACACACAGAATTCACGCAAGTAATTCACAAGTAATTAATAACACATCACTCACCTCTTTTAATGTTAACTAGACAAGCAAGCGCACCCTTTGCGTGCGACAAGCCTTTTCGTTTTTTCAAAAAAATTTTCATAATATGTCAGTGTCACAACCCAACCTTGCACAAATTGAACATGTGACACATTAAAGCCGACCATTCTTGCACAAACTCAAACCCAATATATTCCTGGAGGAAGTAAAGAGATATATTAGAAATACTATCTATTTCTATATTTCTACCTGCCTATCTCCATATTAATCCAAATCCATGCACGCATATCTCTTTTGATATCCTCTTTTTATCTCATGCCTATCCCTGCCTATCTTTCCCAAACCCCACTTCCTGTCTATTTCTATCTCCTTGTCAGTCGCGGTTCGCCCCTATCTCTTTCAATTTCTACATCTATATTTCCGCCGAACTCTCACCTATTCTTGTCTATCCCTTTCTACCCCTTGTCAATCTAAATTCGTCCCTATCTCTTTGAATCGAAACTTCTCTATCTCTTTCTATCTCTGGTAATACCTGTCTATTCCTTTCTACCCCTTGTCAATCTTCGTTCGTCCCTATCTCTTTGAATCGAAACTTCTCTATCTCTTTCTATCTCTGGTATATACCTGTCTATACCTTTCTATCTTCTTGTCAATCAAAATTCGCTTCTGTCTCTTTTAATCTCTTATTCTCAATACTATCTCGCGTCTATTTTCATCTAAACCTTTCTATCATTCCTTTCTATTTCATTGTCAATCTCAACTCGCTTCCATCTTTTTCAATCTCCAGTTCTCTATCCCTCTTTATCCTCGTTTATGTCCAAATCAATCCACATCCACATCTATATCTTTCAATCAGCACTTCTCAATTTTTCGCCTATTGCTTGAACCCTCCCTTAAGACTTGCGGTGAACACATTCTCTTAATGAGTGTCATTGAGTGTGTTGTAGCTCGGGTCTATTGGGGGGTGGCCGAACCTGGATACTGGTTCAAGAAGGGAAAAGGAAGATTACGAGAGCTGACTGCTCG
>JAUESI010000002.1:9810082-9820152 GCA_032275145.1 Synergus laeviventris
CAGTCCCGTTCCTCCCTAGTCTTCTGCGCCGGGGGTGGCTTCTCTATGTTCCGAGGGAGGGCCCAAGGTTGTCCTGATCCCGGAAATAGAGTACGCCGTGCCTTTGTGAAACGGGCGTTTGTTCGCCGGCGCAATTGCAATAGGTAGCGAGGGTTTTCGCTGGAAGGTGGGGGAAGTGGTCGGCTTGTTGTGGGCGTGCAAGGGGCCTCTGGAAAGAGGGATGTCCCACTTGCGAACGCTCCCTTCTCTTCTTGCTGGTCGCCCCCCTGTTCTATCTGAGGCTGTCGGGGGTCGTCTCTTGTTTCGAGACACCTCGATGATAGACAAGTAGTCCCGCCTCCCTGGCTCGGCGTCGGGCAGTCCTCTGCCGAAAGTTGAAGCCCATCCAACTAGGTTTACACCCCCTAGTCGACCCCGAAAGATAACCTTAAGGTTCTCGGGGGGGAGGACGGCTCGAGAGAAGGTAGCTTCCTCCCGAAATTAGCACAGAGGTACTAGGGGAGGTTGTCCTATCTCAAGTGAGTGGAGTGTATTGCCAAGTTGGAGGGGGGGCGATGTCAGGCGGCTGGAGGCTGCGTGCTGTTCTTGCCCTTCGTAGGGCCTGGCGATGTGAAGGTTGTGAGAGAGGGTGGGCTCAATAAGAAACCTTTTTTTTGTTTGTTTTTAAAAATAAAAGAACTCTTTATTTATTTTTGCGATTTCCCTACTGAAAGGGAAGGAAGCTCGCGAAGGCTAAGACTTTTAGGTTAGGTGAGCTGACGGTGTTTGGCTACCGGAGATCGACTGACTATCGTGAAAAAAGCGTCTGCTTTTATAAGTTTTTCAGCTGCCCCCTCCATGCCACCAATGCCCAGCCAGCGTCCCTCTCAATACAGTTTTCCTTATTTGTTAATTTTTTTATTTATTAACATGTTTTTTTTCTTAATTATTATACTAGGATTTAGATTTTTTATATTTATTTAAATTATCTCTCGATAGTATTGTTAATGTTATCATATTATCTCTCTAGTTCTTATTTATTAATATTAGTTTATAAAGTAATAGTAATATTTAATTTTTAGCTAATATAACATGTTGATCACATAACTCTCTCTTGTGACTTCTTATAATCAAGTTTCTGGGCGCAGATGATTAGTACTTGTTAATTAGAAGTTGTGTTTTTACAATATTTCTAAGGGACACTAAGTGGGTCAGGAGTACTAAAAGTATTTAAGTTATTGGACCACTTATGCTTAATCGTGGGGAATTCCCAGGACGCAAATATTTCTAAGGGACACTAAGTGGGTCAGGAGTACTAAAAGTATTTAAGTTTATTGGGCCACTCCACTCTGGGAAAAACTATTAGCCTTGTGTAGACTTTAAATAACCCCACTCAATAAAAGGTCTTATTGTGAGAGTTGGCAATGTCGATTCTATACGTATAGGCGTATATCAATGTTATCATTTACAAAATGCTAAATATGCAATATGTCAAAGAAAATATTTTAAATATATGATATGATTATATATAAATTATATTTTTATATTATTATTGCCTCTATACCTAAATGAAACGTTTCTTAGTATTAATACTAAGCAAACGCGTAGGCCTCAGAGGGAAAAGGTAGAGCCTGAAAACTCGGCAGATCGAGATAAAAACTCTCTAAATAGTTTGTCTACAACCCACAATAATTGAGACAGACACAAAAATTACTTTACTTTGTCAGATATGTGTGAGTGAAAGCATTAAAAGAAAAATACCAGTCCATTTGTAAAACTGTCCGTTGAACAGACTTTAGTCACTTATATCCAGAAAGAGATACATACATAGAAGTACATAAGAATTTTTTATTGCATAGTTAATTTGTTATTAACAATTTTGTGCCCATTTTTACGCAACTTTTTCACTTTTCACTTTACAAGTGTGCCATTTGATCAAAAATCAATATATGGAAAAAATTCTACGTAATTCTATAGCTGTTGTTATATATATAATCAAAAAAATTCATTGGTTCATCATAATTAAAAAATTATAGAAGTTGTTTGTCCAGCCGTGGACCCTTGGAAAACGGAGACATCATCACAAAAACGCTACACAGCGGCCATTTTAGAATTAATCGTGTTCGCGATAGGAACTAATATTTTATTTATTGCTGCACTGTTACTCTCGATCGATAGTGAGGGAATTGAGGTAACGACTCATTAAAACCACTTGAGTTAAAGAATATAAAACAGCACTGACCACTTTATTTAGTTATTACAATATGTGGGTAAAACAACCCGTGTGTCTTACTCGAATAACGAAAGAGATGGAAAAACATGTTAAAAGATTTAGCCGTATTGTCCGTACGAAGGGCCGAAAATTAAATATAATGTATATTGATACCGTGCGATGACAGACAGTACACGGAGCCGTGGTAGAACGTAACTTTGCTCGCCCCGCGCCCAGCTGCTCGATCTACCAGACGAGGAGAGGAGAAAACCAGAGACGTACACAACCCCATGGTACTCACGGCCATGATAACAAATATTATTTACATTGTTGAATCTCGAACAAATCGCCTCAAAAAAATATTTGTACCAATAGTCATTGATATGAATGACAAACACCCTGTTTTGTAATCTTGAGTTATTTTTTAGTTTCTGCGTTAGGTGATTAAATGCGCGAAATACAAATCGATTGTCTGAAAGTCGACACCGGTCACCAAACTAACTATTGTTAGTGTAGGCGAGAAGTTTGCCTTCATCTTTGGTTTGACCCTTTTTTTGGCTGCAAAATATGTTATGACTATCTTTATGTCCCTATTTTTTAATTTCAGTTAAAAGCACGGCCATTCTTGCTTCCTTTCATTCCGTTATTTATATGTCCCGAGGGGAACGAAAATGGCTTGCCTGAAATAATAATCTGTCCGAAATGGAAGCGCGATGGGATTTGTGGTAGCATCAGCGACAGCAAGTGACCCGAATAAGCAAGAGCTTTCGGTATTAATTCGGCGGTAATTCGCTATTTGAGATTAGAGGTTCCAGGGTCCAGGGTAAAGGGATAGTCTAGGGTCAGTGCGCGCTACTACAAGACCTGGAAAACTGGAAAGACCTAGAAAAGTCATTAAATATTGGATAACTTGTGTAGAACCTGAAAGAATCATGGAATTTTAAATGAGTGACTGGAACTTTTTAATCACTTCTATTTCAAAGATTTAATAGTTATTTAAGTACTCTTTACGGATTAGAAGATTAAATTGGAAGAACAACAAGAACTTAAAAGCGTCGATAAAAAAATTGTTGCACTTATTAAAGTTCGATGGATTTACATGTAGCAATTTTATTTGTTCATTCCATCTACAAGTTCTATTTTAACTTTTATGTAACTTTTATATTATTTTACAATACTATTATTTCAATCTGTGATCCTAACTTTTATAAAAATATTATTAAAAACTAGCCGAAATTACACTTTCTTTTTAATTTTACTGATCAATCTACGAGCACTTTCCTTCTTGGAAGCAAATATGATTTGTTCCCTCATGAAGGAAGCATTAAGTTTGGATAATAATGGTTAAAAAAATTTTTTAACTGCAATTCTATTTTATGTATTAATTTTATTAATCTAATCTATGTTCTAATTGCTTTTTGAAATAAATCTTTCATAATTCAACCTGGAAAAATGAAACAAAAATTTTGAAATTATTTCATTGGAATAGTGATATAATCTGTTATGGTCTGTAGTAATGGAACCGCGGGGGGAGCGTATTTATTTTACATAAGACCCCGTTGGAGAGAAGGGATTTAAAAGCGAAGGGTACGTCTTACACAATCCAGCGGGGCGGTTGAGACCTCCGAAAAATTTTCCGTCGACCTTTCCACCTGGATGAATAAGACGTCCGGGTTCGCAATCGCGAGTTCCGCGGGAATAAGTAATTCCTTGATCGAAAAGATGATCAACTCGGGGATTTCAAAATGGTAGAAGGGCCTCTCCGAAAAAGTTAGAAGCTCGAACCTTAATGGGCTCTGCTTCTCCGATTTCCGCGGAAACAGGAAAGTGGCATGGAATGGTTGAGGCAGCGCGGCGGATCGACGAAACGGGTAGCGAGGCGTTTGCGGAACTCTTGTGCGGCGCGGTGGCGTACTCTTTGGTAGGCATCCTACCCGAGACTTTTCCTCCTCGTTTGATTCTTCGAGTCCTTAAAATCGGTAGTCGTGGAGGACCCCCGTAATACGCGATTACGATAATCCCGATAGGAAACCACAGTCGGGTGCTTCACGGAGACCGCGTGGAAAACAGGCTTTTTCTGGCTGGCGCACATCTGTATCACAAATGGGGGGGGGGGGGGTAAAAAAAACACACAAACATTCGACGTCTGCTTCTGTCCGGTTCAGATATAACGCTCGCAGAGGAGCCCCAAGTGTCCCGTTCCCATTAGGGTCCGGTTCAGTGGGCCATTTCTTTCACTCTTTAGGTTTTATAGAAAGAGCTTAATTTATTTGTTTGCACCACTCTTCGCGAAAACTCCACTACAAACTCAACCCGCGTTGGCACAATTAAACTTTGGGTGCTCTCGGTTTGTGTCGGAGGTCGACTCACCTCGTGGTCTCTCGAAACTGACTGACTTAGGCGTAGAGGCTCGTAGGCCCTTCAGTTTGCAGATGCTTTTCTACTTGAAGAGAAGTATGGTCCGGCTAGCGGGTTGGCTAGCTGGAATCAAAGAGAGAGAGATAAAGGCGGGGACCCTGTTCCCCCTCCGCGTGTCGAGCGATCGGATCTTCAAATTTCCTTACTATAATCCTAAAATATGATACAACCTAAAACTTATATTTTTAAATAAATCTAGGGGGGAAATTTCGACGTATTGTACGGTAATTTAGAAATGTCTTTAATGAAAGAGACTGCCAATTACCAACATATTCAGGAAATTTGATCAGAATTTCAATAATAACAAGCAAAAAGAAAATTTCTGATTCATTGAGAGAAGAGAATGAATGAAAAAAGAATGAGAGAGAGAAAAAGAATAGGAGGAGTGAGGTGGAGAGACAGACGGGGCGGAAAGCAGTAAATCAACAGGTATTAACAATACGAATTCATAGTGTTTCGGCCCTGGCAAGGGATTTATTATAAAAATTTTGGAAATGAGTTTGTGGGGATTGACTTGAATTGGTAGACAAACTCGTAGTATTAAACCACGAATCTTTGCGTTTTTCGCCACCTAGACCAAAACGCTAAGGGTAATTATTGGTATTTTGCAAACTGATTGTCAATGCTGCGAGGAACTTCAAAATACCTCAAAATTGGTTAAAATCAGTAAAAATTCATTAGAAAAATTTATAATCCATTACTCAAATGTCAGAAGTGAATTTCAAAACGTCAGAACCTTTACTGTGTCTTTAGACAAAGAGGAAAGTGCACTAGCGGCGAAGTAATGTGAAGTGGAGATATGTAATCGATCCCCTAACGTAAAGAAAATAAATATTCCCTGCATCGAAACGAATCGGTTGTTCAGTAAAAATAAGAAATTTTTTGGAAAAATAAGAAATTTATGGTTTAATTATAATTTTTAAAGTTGATTTTGCTACTATAACTCTTTAAACTATCATAGTTCAAAACTAATGTAATTGAAAATTGAAAAAGTATGGTTATTTTTAATTTTGAAAAATTTATAATTAATTTGCTTCCTCTCTGAGAAAGCAAATCATTTTTTTTTTCACGAGGAAGCAAAGTACTTATTTAATTAGTACCGTAGTTGATTCAGCTTCAAAGCTTGTTTAAAAAGGAGATTGGAAATTTATTTAAAATTAGGTAGATCTGAAAAACCTGGAAAAATCATGGAATTTTGTAACCAGAATTCTGTAGCAACTCTGTAGTGGAATGTGCATAGGAGTCTGCATGGTTGAATTTAATTTGTGAAGGGATGGTATTCTCATATATTTAACGAAAGAATGCGAAAACCTGTTGGAACTTCTTCCATCATAATGAGCGGTAATGTGCTTCGTTATAAACATCATAACCATAAGGGGATAATAAAGAGATTGCGCCTGCGGCGAACCAATTGTGAATTTCAGCTTTTTGTGCTCTCAGCTTTCAAAGAATACGACATGCATTCGGCAGAGAATGGGATGGGAAATCCCGGATGGAAGGTCGACTAAGGAGGGTGGGTGGCATGCTTACCAAGCTTAGAGTTTAAAGCTCATGAGAGAATGGACAAGCAAGAGAGGTCGGAGTGAACTGAAAATTGAAGCGTGTTAATATTCTGATTAAAGAATATTCTGAAAATATGTTTGAGATTTAACTAATTGCATTTGGTTCTAATTGCGGATTACAAGATTCTATCAAATTGCATTATGTAATAGGTGCTTTAAAGAAAGGATCTTGGAAAAAGGGAGTGAAAAAAAGTGCGAAAAGCTGTTGAGAAATTTTGTTTGGAAAATGAGTTTTGAAATGTAGCTGAAAAAAAGTATTTAACATAGTATTCTGACGAGGCCTTGGTCAGGATTTCTATTTTCAATAAAATTATTTTTATACAATTAGTCACTTAGGGGATGACGATATAGTAGTAATATCTCATTGAAATACGAATTTTACATTGGTATTCCCAGTACCTGAATGCCCTTTATTTTTGTACTCTCAACTCTCCTGTTTGGGGACGTCTTTATTCTTGTTACGGGTAGTACCTTGCTTGGGACTTTCCCCATTTACATATCACGATTTCAGGACCGGGTGCGAGGAAATTGTACTCTGCTTGGGGACATCCTCCGTTTCTACTTTCCCCTACTCAAAAGGTCCCCGGCTGTATTACAGGTGTGGGATCTTCATCCTCCAGTTCGGGAGATCTCTCGTCGGCAAAAACCCAGCGTATACGTCCAGGAAAGGCAGCCGGTTTACGCGTCCTGTATTTAGAAAATGAACTATTTATGTAATCAAATATTGCAAATAATGAATCTAAAATAGCACTAGGGAAAACTGACTAGGATCCTATCAGGATCCTATCAAAATTTCTGCACGGGGTAGTGTTGTTTGAAGAAAGAAAGTTAGAAAAGGGGTTTGAAAGGGATGAACAAAACTGTTTGGAAAAGTAGTTTTAAAGTGGGGTTAGAAATTAGAGAAGAGGGGGTGAAAAAAGAGTGCAAAATATTATTAAATGGTGTTTAGAAAATGAGTTTCAAAAAGGGCTTGGAAAAATGAATTGGAAAAGGTGTTTAGAAAAGGGGTTGATGTTAGGAGTTTGAACAAAGGTGTGGTATGAGGGGTTCCAAAAAAGTGGTTTGAACAGGAGTGAAAAACGAGTTTGCAAAAACAGTTGTTGGATAAAATATGTGGAAAAGGGGTTGAAAAGTGCTGGGAAAAGAAGCGGATGGAAAATATAGATTTGGAAAAAGGGGTGGGATAAGAGGTATGTATGGAAAAGTGCTTTGACTAAAAGGGTTAGAAAAGGAAGTAATTTAGAGAAAAGGGTGGGATAATGGGCTTTGAAAAGTGATTGTAAAATGGGATGTTAGAAAATAGAGTAGATGAAGGGTGGGTAAAGCGATTTGGAAAATAAGGTCGGAAAAGGAGATTGGAAAAGAAGGTTGGAAGAAGTGGTTCAGAAAAGTAAGTTAAGCTGTTTGGTGATGAGAAGCGGAGGTTGAGGAAAGGGTTAGACAGAGTAGTTTGGAAAAGTATGTAGTAATTTTTTATAAGCAATTTTATTCCGATAAGTAAAAGCCAGAAAAATCCCGAGGTAAATGAATCTATTTCTCGATTTCTCTTTTCTTCCTTTTCGTGAAACGAGCAGGACTCGTTATAGCGCAGCTTTTATTTTCAAAGCATCGATCACCATAAAGTAAGCTTTGCACCGCTTCTGTACGTGTGAAATGAGTTTCGCGAGTCCTTTAAGCACTTTACAGCAGGCACGAAACTGACTCTGTTAGTCCCGCTTAATTAAATCTGGCGGCGTTGGTAGTCGAAGAGGTTGAAGTCGATTAAGTCGATATCACATCTTCTTCTCATTTCACCCCACCCCCGCACGTTACTGGCGACTACAGTCGAGTTTATGCGATTTTCATGGGCTTATACATTCATTGCCCTGTCTTTCAACCAAAGGCGACACGACGCAACCTATCTTTCTTCTTTAAGTCACCCCTACCGACCGACACTCGGCCTTCTGCCTTTCCTCATAAACCAGTGTTACCACGGTCGTTTACTACCAACCTTGGTTTTATCGTTAAGCCCGCGAGCGTCAAATTATTTCCCGACGATAAGACGCGCCGGAAAATAGTTTTCCGCATGAGCTACCTCGTTTCGACCTGAAAGATCAGACTAATGGAATTTGTTACACTCGTTCAGAAATGATCATCACTAAAAGATCACATAAATGCATTTGTGAGTATTCATGTTAATTGTGTTTTGAGGATATTGGACTCAAGGATCAACCTGAGAATTCGATCTTCGCCGTTAACATAGCAAATATTACAATTAGATATTTTCCCCAGGCAAAAGTTTCACATGGAAAACTCTCTATGTCTCAATCAGAAGTCTGTATTCGAGCGAATCCGTTAAAAAGTAGGAATCCTATCAAAATAAATCCGAGCTCATCCAAAGTGAAACAAAAATTGATATCCAAATCATATCTCAATGATTTGAAGTTATGGTGTTTACTTTGTCAGTTGTATTCTTTGATTGCAAATGTAAACATAATATTTGTTGAAAATATAGACTAATTAGTATTTAAAAGTAAATTTATGAAAAAGAAAGAGGTTAATAAAAGATTGAAGCATGGCACAAAGTATTTTTTTTAATCATTATGAAACCCTCTTGTAATATAAGAGTATTGCATATAAGTTAACAAAAACAGTAAGAATAGGTTACGAGATACTCGCAGAGTTAGAAATGAACATTTATCTATGCTTGGGCTAGGCTTTACGTGTATAATGATTCAAATTTCATCTCAATTATCTCAGCTAAGAAGAGACAATATTTTTAAAATTTTATAAACCTTTAGATACCATTCCAAAGAACGTGTAGCCAAAGCTTAAAGAAATCCATAAGAATAGTGTTTTCGTACCCATGCCTTCTTAAGGATTTGAATTTAAAAGGCACAAAGGAAATTTGATTGATTGCGTTGACTGGGAGTCAATATTTGATGTGTAAATCTTCCTATATTCAGTGCTCGTCCTTTGAAGAACGAGATTCATGAATTGCTACGTAAAAGGGAGTCACAGAGAAAGATGAAGAGAGACAAAGATGAGTTTATACTCGTATGCTTACCAAATTGACATTGATATTACTCAGCGGATTCATGTCGCTAATTTCAGGACAAGCTGTTGTAGGTGCTTTTTTCAAGAACTTTTCAAGACTGGAGTACTTGTACTTCACTGGTTGTTATTAATTTTAACTTGTTAATTAAATTTAATTGCACTTGATCCGGAATTAAAGTTTCGATGATCTTCTTGTTACTAGATTTCTAACTGATTGAACTGATGAAAAGTGCATTTGGGTGATTTGTTTCTATGGTAATTGTGTATCATGCGTTACCTAGATGATACATTTTATTGCATGATTTGCTTTTCTACTCATGTACTGGCCCTGCTGGAAGTAAAGAAATAGGAATTTTATCCCTTTCTATGTCCTTCTATCTCCCGCTATTCCGTCTATCTCTTTCTATCTCCATATCAAACCTCATCCACGCCAATTTCTTTGAATCCCCTCTTTTCTATCTCTTACTATCTCTTCTCTATCACAACCTACCTCTTTCTATCTCAATCTGAATTAAAATTCCTCATATCTCTTCCAATCCTAATTTCTATCCCTTTCTACATCACGTCTATTCTTGTCCATCTCTTTCTATCTCCTTGTCAATCACAATTCATCCCTATCTCTTTCAATCCCCACGTCTCTATTCCTTCATATTTCTCGCCTATTCTTGTCTATCCCTTTCTCTCCTTATCAATTTCAATTAACTCCTATCTCTTTCTCTCTCCATATCAAACCATATACACTTCCATCTCTCTAAATCTCCTCTTTCCTATCCCTATGTATCTCTTGTCAATCCCCACCTATCTCTATCTTTATCTTAATCCACATTTACGCCTATCTCCTTCAATCGCACTTCTCTATCCCT
>JAUESI010000002.1:9820252-9831875 GCA_032275145.1 Synergus laeviventris
CACTTCTCTATCCCTATATATCTCTCGCCTATTCTTGCCCATTTCTTTCAATCTCCTCGTCAATTACAATTCGCTCCCATTTCTTACAATACCCACTTCTCTATGCTTTCCAATTGCGCGTTTATTCTTTATATATCCCTTTCTATCTCCGTGTAGATCTCAATGCTCTCCTATTGTTGACAATCCCCAAACATATATTTCTTTCTATATCCTTCTATTTCTCTAAGATAGAAATAGATAAACAATATTTATCCCTTTCTATCTCTTACCTATCCCCGCCTACCTCTTTCTATATCTTGTCTATCCCAGCATATTTCTTTCTATCTCCATCTGAATTAAAATTGCTCCTATCTATTTCAATCCCCACTTCTCTAATAATAGGAAAGAGGTAGGAACCTGTCACTTATTATTGTCTATCCCTTTCTATCTCCTTGTCAAAAAAATTTACTTCTATTTGTTTCAATCCTCTGATTTCTATCCCAGTCTATTTGTAAACTTATCTTTTTCAATACATTCTTCTCTCTTTAAATCCATGGTTGCCTATCTAATTTCGATTCAATTATTTCATTTTATAGAAGTAATTTTTTGCAATTAATTGAGAACATGTGAGAGGCATGACCTCAGCCATATATATATTCCTTCAATTTATTCTTAAATCAATAAATAAAATACATCTATAAGGTAGAAGAGAGCGGTATAAAGATAAAGGAGTAGAACCATATTAGCGCAAGGAAATATGAGGTAGCAGACAAGAAGTAGGATAAGATAGAAAAAAGAGGGAATTGAAATAGATAGGTTATTGATTATACTGACAAAGAGATTGACAGAGATAGTCAGATAGAGGTGGATAGACGAGAGATACGCTGAAATACGCTCCTTATTTCTAAATAAGGAGATTAAAAGAGATAATTTAGTGATTATAATGACTGACGAAGATACTTAAAACGGCAGAGGTGGATAGACGAAAGATAAATAAGGAAATTGAAGATATAGATTATAGATATTAACAAAGAGATTAAAAAAAATAGAGTTGGATAAACAAGGGATAGACGGGGCTAGAGTTCTTTCGGATGAGTGATATTGTTGGATATTGATATTGATAGCGTTGGACATCGAACTCAATGCGCAGCGGTTCGCGTCCCTATATAGATGCGGAGTTTTCACTGTTATATATGTTAGAGTTATGATTAAAATAATATGTATGTACAAAATATTGTAATCATAAAATTATTGGGCATGTTTGAAATATGAAAATATAATAAGTTAATAAGGAAAAAAGTAGAAAGGAATTAAAATGTTCTTGGATATAGTTCGACTAAGAGATATCAAGAGATAGATATTACCAGAAACAGGGGTAGACTGAGGGATAGGAAAGTTCTATCTCTTTTCATCCCCGAATGTCTATCTCTTTCTATCTCTTTACTTCCAGCAGGGTATTAAGATACCTTTGAAATTATTAATTTTTGTTTGCAATTTTTCAGGCACTCATAATGTGAGTGATCAAGTTCGCTGCCCTATTCGAGCAAGTTTAATACAATTAATATAAACTTTCCCTACTGACGGTTATTCGTGAATGAGATCGAATGTGCAAAACGTGCCGAGGAATCGCGTAGTGTACAAGTAAAGAGCCATCGTTCACCGCACCACTGGGGTACGATTAGAGAGCACTAGAAAATGCCGACCCATTCGTCGTCTGCAGGAAAATCGATTTACTTCCGAGATGCCTTTCTCAAGTATCCTTCAAGCCGTTGGAGTGGGTACTTTGTTTTTATTTTGGTTAGAAAACAGGTTCCGGTTATTAGAATTTCCTAGCTTTCATTTCGAGCGAAGAGTGCAACATTCACTGATTGAGTGTCGAGATGAGGAAATGGGGCACACTATATATGTTCATAAAAATTGTTCGTCATGACTCGGGACTAATCAGCGAAGAAGAATAGCGAAGCTTATTTTCCTCTATCTACAGGATTTTCAAAATAATGCTCTTGAATTCAGGCTCTCTGCTCAAATTCAATTTCGTTATTATATTCAACCAATTAGGTATCTTTTCACTCTGTGAACTCTTTTTCGAAATAGAAGTAACGGCTATAGAGCCATACTGAGTGAAACTTTTCCGCTCGGTATTGTCAGAGTTAAACGAATTTGACGTTGCGGAGCGGTGTGTAAAACTAGATTCTCGATATGCATATTTATTTTGCTCGAGTATGAGCAAAAATCTTTCCTTCCACGTTATCGTCTCACTTTTTACAAGTAACGAGATCGAACGCGTACTTATTTGCTTCGTTTTTAAATATTACATTTTATGATATTTTATTTATTTTTTCATATCAGATGTAAGTAATATTTTGCAAAAAAATAATTCCAGATTTATACAAAGCTGAGTTATATAATATAAATTTTAAAAACTTAAAAAATTTTCAAAATATAATATATAATCTTTAAAAAAAACAGGCGCCATGTGGTTGGCAGCACCGATGCCAGAAAGTGGGCAGTGATCATTTTGATAGTTCGCTTCAGTTCAACAGAGAGCGCTTTCAGTACGATAAGCAATCAGTCTGACGCAACTAATATAAGGAGCGGCAAAGTATTGGAACCGTACAGTTTTGACCCCTATGGAATGATCATACGGCGTGCAGGACTGCATTCGCATTCAGGCATCCGACACCGCAAAATGCGCAAACGCGAAAGTCTCCCCACTCGCGATCTAGCAAAAAGTGAAATCGCGAGTGAAAGGAAAGTCGAGGAGGTACATATGATGCAGGACGATTTTTAAGCAGTTGGGGGCTCGGGAGCGAGCGGTGAGCATCTAAAAGTGTTCCCTGGGCAGGACCATCAGTGTACTGAGGTATCCTAGTTTCGAGCCACAAGCGTAAGACTCTGACTTGAGAGTAAGCTTTGAGACATAGAAGTTTGTTTCTAGTCTGCAAACACTTAGTCCCTTTGATGAGTCGGTAAAGATTGCGCATCCTCTCTCTATCGAATACAACGTTATCTTGCCTACGAGCAAATTTGAAGCATAAGAAAATCTGTTATAAAAAAGAGATAGCTAGGAGAATATAAAAACGAGACACGTGAGCGAGTAGTAAATACTTTGAAGGTGTTTTCTAGGCAGGACCCGCAGTATACTGTGGTATCCGAGTTTGGATTCGCTTTCTGTTTTAGTAGCACTGGACAGGACTCACAGTTTACTGTGATATCCAAGTTTGGAACGCTAAGCAAAAGATACTGAATTGAGTCAAATATCTGAAATCAGGAGTATGTTCCTAGCCCTTAGATGTTTGATTTTTTGAAGGCACCTGCAAAAGATTAAATACTCTCTCTTACGAAAAAACGTTTAATATTATAAAGCGACACCTGTGAAGAGAGTGCGAGAAAAAACATAAGAAGATTCAATAGAAAGATTAGGAACTGAATATTGAATGAGAGATAGGTCATTCATGAGTTGTAATTGAAGATCTGAGTGAAAATAGTATGTGCAAAAGTTACGATAATGGGATAATATGTACAAGGAGAATTTATAGAGAAATAAAGTGCATTCTCTTATAACTAATTTTGTAGGTATTATTTAATTGAATAATACGTGAAAAACGTATTGATTTAAAACGATTCTTCAACATATATATACCATAATGAGTTCAAATTAGCGGCAAAACCTGCAGTTCCCAAAAACGTGATTCCTAAACCAAACCGGTTCTGAGAATCAACGTAACTTTTTTTTTCAGACCTAACACAGTTTTGTGCTGCAGGCCCACTAATGCAATCCAAATACAAAATACTTTGTCCAATACTTGCGATGGAAATGCGAGTTTGGAGACTAATGTCGAGACGATGAATTGGTCGACTTCTCAATTGAAGTCGTGACAACGGTGAACAAATTTAGTTGTTAAAATGAAGTTCTTAAAATGATAAAATTAAAGTTAGTTACTAAAATCGAATTTAAATTGTTAGACCTGGATATAGTTTCTAAAATTGCGTTTGATCTGCTAAACATGAATATAGTAACTGGATTCAAATCTTATAAATATTCGGTCTTGAATTTTAGATGCTACACCTACAATTCAGAAGGTAGAATTAAACTACAATACTAAAACTAAGTTTGAGTTACTAAAATTGAATTTAGTTACTGAGGAATTTAGTTATTTAGAAAATAAAATTTAATTCGAATATGAGAAATAGAATCTAGACCCAACAATTGATGTTAGATGCTTGTACCAAGCTTTTTAAGTGGGTTTCGAAAACATCCTAAGTACTATACTGAGTCCCATACTCAGAGCACTTACGAAGGCCCAAAACCAGAAGTTAGTACAAGACAGATCCCCCAGATGCAAGGGCGACTTCTGCGTTTTCTCACAAAAGAGGTGCAAGTTCGATGGTATGTATGGTAATGACTGGAGAGTCAAGATTATTTAATAACCTTTCTTTCTCTTTTGACATTTTAATAAATATTGAAATGGAGCATCCTACTCTTATTTCCGAGAACAATACTACAAGAGGAAAATAAATATATATTTTATAAAGAGAGAAGAGAGAGAGGGGGAAGGGGCTATGAACAATTTAGATATAGTTTGCGATGGGAAGCAATGAAGGATCTTAGTTCAAATTAGCGATGAAACCTGCAGATCCCTGCTAATTGAGTTCGGTTCAATATATGCGGCAAATTTGAAGTGAATGGTATTGCCATCAACGTTGAGCTATCACACCGCGCTAGTGCACTCAATCCATAAATTAGATCTCGAGCCTCTAATGCATTTCTTTTAGCTGATTGTCTTCTTGGGAATTCTAAGAACTAATGATATACATTTCTCTGTAGATTCAATTAAAACAAATTAGTGACGATTTTGTAAAATGGATGTGGATTTCAGGAATCAAATAAGAAATAATATCGTAAGGATACCTATTTCGAAAAAACAGTCGCCATCACTTTCCCAGCCGATGGAATCGTCTTTCCCTTTTTTGGATCAGATTCGCCCTTTGCAATCCACTATAAATTGACTGTTCTCTCGTTTCAGGAGTTAATAGTGGTGGCTCTAGGTTTTACTTAAACCGTGTCAATAAGGTCTTGGAAATGTTCATTGGAATACGTTTTTAGTCAAAAGTGAGCAAATGCGGCACCCAACAACACTTAATTCTTCAATCAGTAACAGATATGACAAATGCGTTCTTTTCATATTCCAATAACCTCTTCTATTTTTCGAATGCTCATCAAAGTCATGCTGATACGGCCACGTTTGAAGTCTGCTGCCCAGAGTTTCACGGTCGTAAATGATGGAGCAGAGTCTCCATATACAGTATTTAACTCCTCTTTGATTTGCCTTTTAAAAACTAATATTTAATGACAGCTCGATACTCAAGATTTTCCATTTTCAGAAAAATCTTCACAACCTTAGAGCTTTCGAACGCAACGTTTCAAACTCCGACTAAGCCTTGCGGTCTTTTATAAATAAAGTTCCTGCTGTAATAAACGTACAGTTAGTTAAATAAAATCGAGAGAAAAGTGTCGTTCATTTTTTTCTCGATCGAACATATTTTATGTGACTATGGTGCATTTTAGTACATTATCATACAAGTGGCAGAAAAAAAAACAAACCAGAAAGGTTTACCGTCATATTTTTTTTTAGATGTCATTCATTCTTGTATAGAATTATGCACATTGCAAAATTATGAAGTACAAATTCCGAATCTTCGGAATCTTTGTCGGAATTATTCGCGAACATTTTTTAATTTTTTTACTGATCACGAACTTGTGTCAGGTTTCGTAACAGGAAAATTAACCTAAACCTAAACGCTTAATCTGTCACTTCTCAGCTGACGAAATGAAGGTAGTTGCAAATCGTTCCGTCAGGTGACTCCTGATTGATCGTAAGAACTATAGTGAAACTATCGACCAATCAGACACTTTATACTGTTGAATCACGCGTCCGGTGGCTTCATATTGGTTGTGATAATTCTTGCGACCAATCAGAAACTAGCGGTTCCCTTAATTTCCGTGCGTAGAAAACAGGAGATACACACTTTCTTTTAAAGTATGCTTGATGATGAACATTCCACGAAATTACTTGCGGGAATGTGGTAATGTCGTAAATTACGATACAGCGGAGTGTAAATTGCAATGTGAACTCTGCGCTTTCGCATAAAAACGCGTTAATGCACCGGAGTCACATAAAATTGTTTAAAATCTTAAGAAAAAAAAATAATTTTTGTAAGATTTAAGATTTCTTTAAAATTCTATGAAACCTCGTGAACTATTTCAAATTTTGTAAGATTTCTGTGGGCAAAAAATTCTTTATGATACCATTACAATACTTTTGCGACGTCTTAAAGACGCCAGTTTTCTGTTTCACCAAGCTACCTTTAGAATATGTTTAAAAAAGTCGCAAAAATGTCTTTACGTAATGTTTACGATTCTCGTCAAATTTTTTTCCCACTGAGCGATTAAAACTACATAAAATCGTACAATACATCGTTAAATCCCTTAAAATTACTTAAGATACCATGAAACTCTCAAAAAATCCTATAAAATCTCGTAGAATTCCTTAATATTCTATAAAATTCAAATTGAAGAAATGTTTATTTGAAGGGACTAAAATTTTAACACTTCAAATTGGAATCATGTTATTTTATATAATTATATATATATAATTATAATTATTTAACTATATATTTTTTCAAATATTTATAATTTCAAGATTTTGATTAAAAAGTTTTTAATTAGAGGTGGAAAATATTGGAAAAACTTGTTAATACTATATGGTTGCTCTAATAAAGGCCTAATTATATTTATGTATTGTTAGTAAGAATAGAAATCCCGACTACTGCCTCGAAAAAATCTTATTTTAATTAGAGTAAAATGGGACAATTTCTGCACGGGTTGCAATCATGTACAGTGCGCCTATAATATTGCTAGTATATTATAATCTAGGGTTATAACTAGAGCAACAAGTTTATGAAGATTACCAATTTGAAATATCATATATCTAATTCGAAATAGGTGGGCGTGCACATAATATCTTGATTTTGTCGAGGATAGAATTCCGGGTGATAACCATCTATGCTTGTTCGTGTTGAGAATCGCATGATAGTTACTCTGACACGGTACTCGAGAGAGAGGAACGTTCGAAGCTCATTGCGAGTGCAAGGCTCGGGGTGAAGATGTATGTACACCGAGTCAGCTCAGGCTCTATGTTAATTATAGCCCTGAGTGTAGCTCGAGTTCAGATCCCAGCAGTTGCCTAATTGTGGTTTTAATCCCGAAATTCAGACGAGCCTCCCGGGGATTCAAGAGATGCGATACGACGATGCTCATGATTATGGTCCCTCGAGTTTTCTCTACTTCGAATTTGATGTTCACGCAGTAGAAAACAAATTTCGAAACACAGTTTTGAGATATTCTGGCATACTCCAATTACTCCTACGTTCTAAAGTAGAGAAATCTAAATAACTATCTCCCTTCTCTATTCCAATTTCTGAAATTACATTTAGAACCTTTATCGATCCAGCCTGACTTCTTTTTTTTGCATTTTATCCATTTCATTTGAATTCCATCCAATTCCAAAGAGTTCAGCGAAGAAGACCATGAGATCCATACAATCCTTTTGAAATCTATATCTGAATCTATTGAGTACTATTCAATTCCTTGGACTGCTATACAATTATTTTTAATTCTCTCCAATTCCCTGGAATTTCGTCTGATTCTTTCACATATTCTACCGGACTCCTTTGAACTATATCCAATTTCTTTGAGTACCATCAAATTCTTTTTAATTCAAACTGATTTTGATAAATTATATCCAATCCCTTTGAATTGTTACAAAATTTCTTTTGAGTTTCATTCAATTCCATTAAATTATCTTAAATTTATAATCCATGCAATTCTTTATAATTCTATCTCATTTCATTAAGTTCTGTTCAATTCCTTAAAATGTTATTCAATTGTTTTTACGACAATACGCTTTCCTGGGATTTCGTTCGATTCCTTTAAATTTAATACGATTCCTAGGAATTTATAGCCAATTTTTTTATAATTTTCTACACTCCCCTTGTGAATTATATCCATTTCCTTAATACTCTATCCAATTTCTTTGAATTACATCCAATTTCATCAATTTCGAGATCTGCAACTTTTCAATCTCACCCCATACCTTGGAATTCTATTTAATTATATTTAATTCTGTCCAATTCCTTGAAATGCTATCCAATCATTTTCAATTCTGTTCAATTCCTTGGAATTTCGTCCGATTCTTTCACATTCTATCGGACTTCTTTAATGTCTTTTCCACTTACATTGTGTACCATCACATTATTTTGAATTTCATCTGATTCTGATGAATTATGGTATATTAAATCCCTCTGAATTCTATCAAAATTTGTTTGAGTTCCATTTACTTCCACTGAGTTCTCTCAAATTTATAATCCGAGAGTTCCATCCATCGTTTTAAATTTCATCTGATTCTATTAAATTCCATTCAATGCCTTGGAATGCTATGCAATTATGCTGAATTCCCTCCAGTTCCTTTGAATTCCATCCAATTACTTTACTACTATCCAATTATTTTGAATCTTAACTCATTCTGATGAATTATCTCCAATCCCCTTCAATTCTATCAAAATTTCTTTTGAGTGCCATTCAATTCCATTGAATTCTCCAAAATTTATAATCACTGAGTTCCAAAGTGTTCCACCAAGAAGACCATGAGATCCATACAATCCTTTTGAAATCTACATCTGATTATATTGATTTCCATTAAATTCCTTGAAATGCTATCCAATTCCTTTTAAGACAATACCCCTGCCTGCGATTTCGTTCGATTCTTTTACATTCTATTCAATTCCTTGGAATTTATAACGAATTTTTTGAATTCCAATTTCTTTGAATTCTACCCAATACATTGGCATTCTCTTTAATTATACGTATTTAATTCTATCTAATTCTTTGGAATGCTATGCAATTACTTTAAATGCCATCAAATTATTTTGAATTGTAACTGATTCTGATGAATTATATCCAATCCCTTTGACTTCTTACAACATTTCTTTTGATTTTCAATGAAATCCATTGAATTCTCTTAAATTTATAATCCATGAGATCCAAAGAGTTGCACTTTCTCAATGAATTCCATCCAATTCTTTTTAATTATATCTAATTCCATTGAATTCTTTCCATTCCTTAAAATGCTATCCAATTGTTTTTACGACAATACACTTTCCTGGGATTTCGTTCGATTCCTTTAAATTTTATACGATTCCTTGGAATTTATAGCCAATATTTTTTAATTCTCTACACTTCATGTGAATTCTATCTATCTATCCGAAATTAAATTCTATCAATTCTTGAATTTTTTTCAAATCTACATTATTAATGTTATCTGATTCCTTGGCATTTTTCCTGATTCTCTTGAATCCTATTCAATTCAATTGAGTTTCATAAAATTCCTTCAAATTTTATGTAATTTTTCGTGAGTTCTCTGCCACCGTGAAACTACAAATGTAGAGAAGAAACTAAGTCGAAAACTATTTTTACAAAATTTTGTAAAATGCTTAATTTTCAAACTACAGAGGAATAAAGTTGACCTATATCAGAAGCACAGTTTAGACCCTCGTAAATCTATGACCCACCACTGCGAAAATGTGTGTGTAAACTTGTATCTTCTAAACTGTGCTTCTGATTAGTCAACTTTGTTTCTCTGTAGTTTGAAACCTACGAATTTTATAATTGTAGATTTTCGAATTTTTTTTTGCACGCTCTAGTGTTTGTAGTTTCACGTATGTGTATAAAAAATACGATAATTCTTTAAGGGATTTTGAAATGTACATTGATACCGATCCGTGATGTTGAATAGCTATTAGCAGTGAACAAGTAGTAGGTATTAGTATTCCACCTATCCGCTTACTGGTCGACCTCCGTCAATGGATTTTCTAGTCTATTGATATTTGGAATTTACGGAAAGCCGATTTGAACTCATGCGGAGTTTCTGAGAGTGTACTTTCTGCTAAACGGACTCCTTAATTGTTCCTGCTGTATGAAACACGAATCAAAACTATTTAAGAGCGATGATCAATTTGGTTTAAAAGATTTAAAGTTGTGCTACCCGTGTGAAAATATCCCCCTTATGCCTAATTTGAATATCGGTCCTTTGAGAAGCCACCCTGATGCAAGTAAAAAAATAGGAAGTCTATGCATTTGAATTTTTTTTAATCTTCAGGCTTACCAATCAACTTCTATCTCTTTTTTAATCTATAATAACATCTTTCCTTTTGAATCTCCGCTTTTCTATTTTTCGGTATCCTTCTTTTATCTTCGCCAATCGTTTCCTATCCTCCACCTATTCACACCAATCTTTTTTTATTTTTCGCCAATCCAAATCAATCTTATTCTGTCCCTTTTGCAATTTTCTGCCGCCTCTATTTTTTCAATACCAACTTTTCTATCCACTTTTATCCTTTGTCTAATTATTCCAACCCTTACCTATCTCTTTTAAAATCTAATAACAACTCTATCTAATTCAATATCTACCATTCTATCCATATCTATCCTTGTATAATCATTTTAATCTTTTTCTATCTCTCTTGAAGTATAAATTATCTCTATCCTTTTCTATCTTTTGCTTCCTAGCTTTGTACTGGTGACAAAATCATATCTAATATGATATCCTGAGAAATATATGTCATGCTTTTTAACGATCTTGCCATATCTCGATAACGTGTGCAGATAAATTCATGAAATTGGGCATACTTATTCCACTATATACCTAGTTCAATTTCTTAAAAGGGTTTAACAAAATATTAAATTTTACAAGTTTTATATACTTTTTTTAATTTCAATAAAATTGACTTTTCCACTATACGTTCTCAAGTAGTCAAAATTTAAATCTGATGTAAGGAAACACAAAATTCCTTGTATCGAAACGAATCGATTTACCTATATAATTAATGCATTTCATAGAAAAAACAGGAAGTAAAGTTATGGTTCATTGT
This sequence comes from Synergus laeviventris, assembly GCA_032275145.1. Taxonomy (NCBI): domain Eukaryota; kingdom Metazoa; phylum Arthropoda; class Insecta; order Hymenoptera; family Cynipidae; genus Synergus; species Synergus laeviventris. The sequence goes on from JAUESI010000002.1 coordinate 9,831,221, forward strand.
AATTTTAAAAGTTAGGCTTTTCATCTGCCTTAAAATAAAAAGGGTGGGGGATAAGGGGGGAAAGGGGGAAGATTGTTTAATACATATATTTACAATGCGGAAAATTATTATTTTCAACAAATATTTATTTTTAAATTAAAAAAAATATATATATTAATTACCTAATGCTTCCTCTATGAGGAATCAAATTATGTTTGTATTTTATGTCTGTATTTTACAATCCATACCATTTTATCAACATCTATCCGTATATAACAATTTCAATCCTTTTCTATCTCTCTTGAACTATATTACCAAGTTTTTCCAATTCAATCTTTACCTTTCTATCCATATATATACTTAATCAAATCATATGTATCCTTTTCTATCTCTGTTTATTTATTAGTAATAGTAATTCTATCCATTTCAATATTTAGCTATCTACCCATGTCTATCCTTAATCTAATCATCTCTTTCCTTTTCTATTTTTTTTTAATTGAATAGAAAGCCCAATTATTTCAATCAATTCCTTTCTATCCATGTCTATCCTTTGTCTAATCCTTTTCAATCTCTATCATTTTATCCATATCTATCCTTGTATAACCAGTTCAATCTTTTTCTATCTCCCTTGAAGTAAACTACCAATTCTATCCATTTCAATATTCAGATCTTTCTA
>JAUESI010000002.1:9831975-9848264 GCA_032275145.1 Synergus laeviventris
ATCGACGATTAACTACGGCGTTAACTTTAACGCTCTGTCACTTTAACCAATGATTTAACCGAGTTTGGTCGAATCGGTTCTAAAAGACTCAAAAATATAGATCCTTGAATCAAGACAGAATCCTTTGCTTAGCGTCCAAACTCGATGTAAACCAAGTCTACCAAGTGCCCCTAAGCAGGAAACGAATCAAAACTCAGAGTCCACTGCATGTCAATATGTGTTTTATATATGTGAGCAATTTTAAAATTTAATATAATAACTAAAAAAGTGAATAAACCAATTGATGAGAATGTTTAAAAATCTATGGACTATAAGCAGTTACTCTTAATACATTTTTAGTGTTATTTGAAGCACAATAAAAATGTATCAAGACTGTTATTTATACTTTATATGTACTTTTGCAAATTTTCTTCTGTCGGTTTATACATTTTTTATATTCTTATATTCAATTTAAAAATTTGTCACATATTTACAATACATACACAGTAAAAAACAAATCGTAGTGGATTACATACCGTGAAAAAATTTGTTTAACAACGAATGTCAACAAACTAGAAATCAAAATGTCTGCCCTGACTGACGACGGCGACGACGTGCTGCGCATTTCTTGGGTGAGCATAGTGTGGTACAAGGGGGGTGGACCTGCAGCGCCAACAGTTAGCCGGGCATTATACTACTCTGAAAATAATAATCATAATTCTTCATATTGGATATTCGAGTGGAGAGGGCCTGCGCAGGCCCTATTCACTCAATGCTAAAATTCTGCAGAAAGATAGACTGAAGATAGCATCAACAGTTGACCGCTCATTGAACCAACGTTGTATGTGTTGTGTATATGTACTTTATATGTTTGTATATATGTGACCAATTTATGAATTGAATATAATAACTAAAAAAGTGATAAAGTGGAGATTGGAAGAGATAGGTCTGAATGTGGATTAAGTTGAGATAGAAGGAGATAGGTGATGATAGACAAGAGATAGAAACGAATAGAATAGAGGACATTTAAAGGGATAGGTGTGGAAGTGGATTGATATGAAGATACAAAGAGATAGACAGGGATAGGCGAGAGATAGAAAGGGTTAAAAATAACCTCTATCTCACAGCAGGGTTCCCATTCTGTAGTATTTCGCGTATAGTAAAAAGATGCTACAGGAATCAAAGGATATGATCTCCTATTGGAAGATCATTTCCGCTAGTCTTACAATATCGAGTTGTGATTTAACAGTAAAGGTACTTTAAATATTAAATGTCTTCTCGAAAGTTATTTCGAGACTCTATCGTTCGTTTGAGGGTCATGTAGATATTAAAGGTATTCGAAATGTTTGCACAGGTGGAGTCTTGGGTAAGCGGTTAGGAATGGGGCTAGGCAAAGGGGTGCGAGTGAGTCAGTTTTCCAATATGCAGCCTGAGGACTCCCACGTGTTAGACAGCTGGTTATTGCAAGTTTAGAAATAGCATAATATCGGCGACGTGTTTTCGCGATATTGAATATAAAACGCCGCCGTCTTTAATTTCAAACAAAATGCCGCTTTGCTCCTTTCACTTTCATTTTTCCTGCCTTTTTTATTCCAAGAATTTTTCTCCATGTTCTATGTGACTTGTCACGCATTTTTGTTTTATAACTTTATCATATCTTTTTAACTTGGAATTTATTTTTATCAACACACAAATAAATACCTTGATCGAATGTACGAAGAAATGTGGCTGAAGCTAATTACGAAAAAGTATGCTTTGTATTAAATATAATACTACAGAAATCGTGAAGGTACAAAATACGTACTGACACCCAGGAAGCTGCCGGCAGGCGGTGGTCACTCAATTCTTTAGATATGTCGCAACAAATTCAACGTTGGAGCCATCTAGCGTATACTCATATTTCTAAGATAAGATAATAGATGACCGTTCAGATAATCGCGATAAAACCTAGATACTTTTTAGAGAATGGACTTAAAAAACTAAATAAATTGCAGAAAACAATAATTTTTGTACTGTTTTCTATTTATAAATGTGATTTTATGAATAAAGAAGATTGTGAAATTATTTTTCGAAGTATGCATTCACTGTAATTCACCGGGGAAAACTTCAACGAACAGTTTGGAACAGTTCCCGTGGTTACTGTTGGCCATTTAAGAAATTTTGAATTTTTGAATGCAGTGCGTGGAGCGCAATCTCTGCGCCATCTAGCGTATATTCCTAACGAGATTAAAGTATTTTCAGACCGTTCAGCCCCTTTAGACACTCACGTCATTGTGAGTGACCAACGCCTGGCTGCCGGATGAAAGAAGGCTAGAAGACGGCGTCGTCTTCTTCGTTCCCAACGGACTTTCCTCTAATTGGCTGACTTCAAAACAACTGCCTATCGTTGTAACGGAAAGGTTTACAGGTTCGTGGCTATTAAAGGTGCTATAGGGGTCCAGATATCCATAATTCCTCCTTTTAATTGATGTCCTGATTAATAGTAGATCGTCATTTTAATGTCCCTATTAATCTGTACGTCACACTGGTCGAAATGAGAGAGATAACTGCAGATACGGGAGCACCCAAGGTTGCACCGGAACGTACCACCAATTACTAGGCCTCGTGCACAAGGAGTTTCAAGTAGTGTTTGAAAAGGCCATGACGCAACCTTCCAAGAAGATGTAAATTCAGGATTTATATAAAGATGAGCATGCAGAAAGGCAAAAAAGCCCTGAACACAATCGTTAACTGAACCTATAAAGATACTGAAACTATAAACCGGTAAAGTAGGAGGGATATCATATGAGTGCAGTAGTAGGTCAGGCGGGAATATTTCAAAGAATTGGAATTTCTTTAAGGTGCTGAAGGCGTCCCAAAAGCATTCCAAACTCATAAATTTAACAGGATAATACAGGCGATAGTACAGTAATGTTCCACGAAGCTTTGACTCCGTTTTCGATTGTAAACATGTCAACCTAACCCTGGTTTCCATAAGATTCTAATGGAAAGCAGGGTTGGATTGCATATTTAAAATCGAAAACAGAGTCAAGGCTTCGTGGAACATTACTGTACATAAAAATCATAAAAATGATGACACAATGAATAAATATACTAAATAAACTTAAATTAACCATTTCCAATCCAAGAGAACCTAGAAACTTCCAGAGCTATATTTTCATAAATAAAATTAATTTTATTACACAAACTTTATGTTTGTGACTTTCAACAATTGCAATATCACATCATATTGGCGCAAGGAAATAGGATGTAGATGGAAGTAGCGGACAAGGACTGGTATAAAGGCGTGAGCACAATCGTGAACTGAACCTATAACCTGGATCCGAAGGTGGTTCTGTCCTTTTCTATCATATTGCTTCATCTCTCTTGTCACGTGACCGCAAGAGAGATAGAGAAATATGATAGAAAAGAACACAACCATCTTCGGGCCCAGGTTACGGGTGCAGTTCACGATGGGGCTCAAGCCTGGAGATAGAGAAAACAGGGGAGTGAAATAGATAGGTTTGTGATGATGATACTGAAAAAGAGATTGAAAGAGATAGAAATATATAGACGCGGGGTAGGCTGGGATAGAAATAAGGAAACTAAAAGATGTGGGCTAGTAATTATAAAGAAATTTGGAAAGATAGGTGGATAGACGAAAGATACATGAGGAAATTCAAGATATATTTGACTCAATGCGCGTGTGTTCGTGTCTATAGGTGCGGCTTTTTCAGTTTTATATATACATATGTTAGTGGTATAATTAGAATAATAAGTTAATTAGGGATAGAAAGGAATTATATTTTTTTGTGCGTAGAGGATAGACTAAGAGATAGATATTACCAGACTCAGGGATAGACTGAGGGATAGGAAGAGGTACGTCGATATCACCGGCCTCGGATATACAGTGGTGGTTAGAAAGAGATATCGTTTTAGGTATGCAAATCGGCTACTTGAAAGAGATAAAAAAGTTCTATCTCTTTCTATCCCTAAATTTCTATCTCTTACTATTTCTTTACTTCCAGCAGAGTTGGATGCAGCCGGATAGAAATCTTGAGATTCACCTCAGATTAGATCTGATTAAAGCGTATAAGATTCCTTGTTTCAAAATCGGAATAGGCCGGATTGAATTCATTTGGATAGGAATCTTTTGTCCGTCTTCAGTGTAAATCGGAATAAAACTGTTTGGTTCGGATACAAATTACACAATGAGATAATTTGATTGATTGACAGGAAAAAACGCCATTTTCTTCTTCCACTATTGATTTTCGTACCTTTTAACTTATTTCGAACAGTTTCCTTTTACTTTTTTGCGTAATATACCCTTTTCGTATCTCTTTTTGTGAAAGCTAGTTTTTGAGATATGGCAAATCTCTCGGTAAAAAGTTGGATATCTCATTCCCAAGGATGGTTGCTCCTTACCTTACCTTACCTTAGCTTACCTGGCCGCTTTCAGATATAACTTTATCCGACTACTTCTTGAGGGTACGTGTAAATCAAAGAAATGTAATTAATCGGATTTGATAGCAATACTTTGCGGACTTTCGATATCCGATCTGCTTTCTTTCCCATTGGAAGGCTAAGTAAAGTCAAACGATGTTGAATAACTCAGTCAGTGCCCTCGAGCTCTCTTTTACAAGTTGAAGCTTGTAATTTATTTCCAATGCTTTTCTCTTTTCTTTCAAATCGAACTAATAGGGATGAGTAATTGTTTTTTCAACTTTTTCTTTGAAAAGCGCATAGTAGGATCACAGTTTTTTTTAAATTTATATGTTGTTTATCATGACCAACGCGATGCAAAGCCGATTTATGGGTTATGTTTACAAACACACCAATTAACCTAAAAAAGATGTTTTTAGAAATGTTATTGTATCATTTCAAATTACATCAAATCTTTACAGCCTGAATTTATTCATTAATATCTTTGTTATTATTTCCGATATACAAATATATTATTGCTCTCAATCGTGATAACTGTCAAGTGGAAAGTTGCTTCTTTGAAACTTGTTTGGTTTTTAATGCCAATCTGGCAAGAAAAATGGTTCCTTTGGACGACATAATGTGGTTCGTTTGGACGTCATAATTTGGTTCCTTTGGATACGCTTTCAAAAGGGAGTGAATTTAAAACCGTACTAGTTCTGTTTTGTTGCATATTCATTGGAACCCAAAAGTAGATTCTATTTAAGACACTCGTTTTTACTGTGAAAGATATCCTAAAGATATCTTTACGATGTCGTAGCGATGTCTTGAAGAAGTCAAATTTTTTGCCCACTGGGTCTTTACACAGTCGAAAAGATATTCCCAATGGTCAAAAAAATTGACAACATCTTTACGATACAGACATAAGATGTCGGAATTCATTTCGAATTCCTCATTTTACTCAACAAATATTGTAATTATTATAGATAGTTTTTTTATTCTGTAGTTGTACTCATTTTTCAAGTAGGTATAATGAGGGGTTTAAAGCTAAAGGAAACTCTTTCAATTCCAAATTGTTCTATTTCAAACAATTCAAAGTTTTGAGTTCCTATCAATATTGAAAACGTAAAGCTAAAAAAATGGGCAACAATTAAGGTTTTCAATTTTAAAATAAAGATTTAAAATCAACATTTTCAGCATTGAAGGCTTAAACTTGAAATTATTAAATGGTAATTTTTCAACTCATACTGCTTTCAATTGAATTCGAAAAATAATTCGTTATCATTATTTTCTCGATTTTCAAAAATTCCGATTTCTCGGTTCAGTGACAATCATGGGGATTCATCAATTTTAGAGCCTAGCAAATGGCTTCCAAGAAACTGAACATTTTTTTAGAGTTGAAGAAAAATAGCATCAGTCTATGTTTCATGGGTAGAACTACAAATCATAATCACAACGCATCTTGAGTTTTGAATGATTGGTCCGGATGCACAAATAGTCAGTTACACATACTATCCACTATAAAATCTATAGACTTTACATTATAATTTATTTAGTTCAATTCCCTTTTCCTACAATTATTTGACTGTCCTTGGACTCTAGAAAAGTGTTCATTATTTTAAAACCAAACCTGCCCTTTCCAATATTATCCTTCCAGCATGATCATAATACTAAAATTAAATGTTCTAGAAACATACATTTCTAACTGACCCTATAATTTTTAGTAAAGCCCGTATGTGGGAATTAGGTTTATTTTAAAGGGTATCTTTACTAGTTGAATCGTTTCCATCTTGCATTCTTTATCCTACTGGAACATTGTCAGCAACTCGCCTTTTATTAGTTGCACTTTAGCAGATTGTCCTATTTAATGCAAGGTCGAGATATACGCGTGAGTTAGAATAAGTAAAGGGTACTTTTTTTCTCTATCTTTTTTCGGAACAATACTATTTTGAACGTCCATTTTCAGTGGTGTGAGTGGCCTGCAAAGCCCATGAATCCGTACCTGTTTCGATACAGTGAAGTAGAGGACGGAATCAGTTCATTGAAAAGATGTTACGTAGTGCGGTGCATGCATGCAGCTCCTCTCGATCGTTTCGATCGAATCACGCTTCCAACCAAATCCTGCACCACATGAAAACGTAATGCAAACCCATTCTTCCAAATCGACTCTTATCGACCTCTAGCCAATTCTACAGCAGAGGAATATTGTGTCGTTTTATCGCTACTCAACCACTCGACTCCAACGTTCTCCATATTGAAACTTTACGTTTTTATTTTTATTAAAATAATACTTACTTAATTTATCACTTATCGGGTTCGAGCACGAGAGAAAAAGCAAATATTTATTATTAAAATGTAATACTTTTGGTTGAAACTATTATAGTCACTCTCAATCAATTTATATTTATTAAAATTTTCGCTATCAACCATTAACTAAACCTATTTATGTGTTTTATAATAACTTTCTACTCCACTAGTTGTATCCAAATTACTTTTCCTATGATTTGCTAATAGTCTTATTTCACTACTTTTCATATTTAGGGCACACTTAGGTATCCGCTGACTACCTTGTTCTTCTACTCACTATGTTTATACGCGATTATTTATATCGCTCTAAAATAATAGACATTTTTTCGCGAGAGAGAGTGTGCGGTCGTTTTTAAATTATTTCAAGAGCTCAATTATCTGAGAGATAGAAACAGACTTCTTAGTCTCAAATATTTGTCTCGATTCAGAATCTTTTACTTAGCGCTTCAAACTCGATCTAAATATTAAACTCCTTAGTCTGCCTAGTGCTCCTAAGCAGGAAACGAATCAAAACTCAGATACCACGGTAAACTGCGGGTCGTGCCCCAAAAACGTTTCCTAAAAGTGAATTAGAACTCATATACCACAGTAAACTACTGGTCCTGCCCCGAAAATACTTTCTAGATGCCTACCACTCGCCCACGAGTCTCGTCTTATTATGCTACTATTATCTGCGTTTTTTACAATTTATTTCGCTATTTTCTTGATTAATGAAAGAAAATTGAATGTCGTTATCGTAAGAGAGAAGGTGCGCAATCTTTACGGACTTATTCAAGAGATCAAGTCTTTCAGTACTAGAAACAAACTTCTTAGTCTCATATCGTAATTTCGATTCAAAGACTTACGCTTATGGCTCCAAACTCGATCTAAGAGTAAACTCCTTAGTCTGCCCAGTGATCCTAAGTAGGCAACAAATCAAAACTCGGATACCACAGTAAACTGCGGGTTCTGCCCCGAGAACAATTTTAGATGCTCACCACTCGCTTCCGAGCCCACGGTTGGGACGACTCCTATGTATTTTGCTTGACCAGATATTTGCTGCGCCAACAGAGCCATCTTCTGTTGGACTCCCGGAAACCTTCCCCCCTCTCAACCCGCAACCCTGCCCGCGAAAATTTAAAACAGTTCTTCGAATTGTTTTCTCTTACAATATTATTCAATTAATTTTTTTTAATTTATGAAAATTCATGAATAAAAGTAAGAAAAACAAATCTTCATAAGATTAATGTAAATAATTAAATAATATAGTAAAATAAGGAAAACATTTCGAAGAACTGTTACAAATTTTCACATCTTCCACATAAAAATCAGTGTCGGAAAACGAGAAGAAATAATAAATTTTAAAAATATTAATTCAACTCATGAACTACGAAACCACTTTTTCAATGAACAATATCATCAGCCGTCAAGCAACCTCAAGTCAACGTGCACAAACTTTGAGGTTAAGAATTAAAACTTTATATTATGTCACAGAGCTCTTGTTTCGCACCACCGTGCCAAAGTCCTCGACTGGCTCAATCTCGTTCTGCATCTCCTCTATTCTATCTCTTTCTATCTCTTATCTATCCCAATACATCTCTTTCTTGTTCCATCTGATTTAAAATTTCTTTTATATCTTTCAGTCCTCACTTTTCTATTTCTTTCTATCGTTTGTATATACCCATATATTCCCTTTATATCTTCTTGCCAATCTCAATTCGCTTCTATCTTTATCTCCGTCAATTAAACAAAGTAATCTGCCTTGGTTTTCCTATACTCTTGTCAATTTAGGCAAGGTGATTGGTCGTCAAAATATTCAATCATCTATCCATTCACATTTATGCTTAAGAAATAGGCGCGCTATATGAATATACCACCTTATCTCTTATCTCTTTCTATCTCCATCTGAATTAAAATTGCTCCTATCTCTTTCAATCCTCACTTCTCTAACTCTTTTTATCTCTCGCCTATTCCTTTTTATCTCTTTCTAGCTCTTTTTAAATCTCAATTCGCTCCTATCTCTTTTAATCCCCACTTCTCTATTCCTTCCTAAAATGAAATTTTATAAGAAATTTAATAGAAATAAGAACATTCTAAATGTTTAAAGCTGCAAGAATGAGCACTAATAATACTTGTTTTTACAGTTGCATCAGAGAAGATAAATATTCCACGCCTTCGAATCAGATTCTAATTTGATCACTTTTTCCTATATTCTGTTGAAATGTACCATGCTGGAAGTACAAAGATAGAAAGAGATTGAAATTTCGGGAAAGAAAGATATGAAATCACCTAAAACCTCTTTAAATTCCCTAAAATCTCTTGAAATCATTTAGAAAATGTTGATATCTATGAAATTTTGTAAATATTCCTGAAATCATTTGAAATTCCCTAGAATCACTTAAAATCTCTTGAAATTCCCTTAAATTCCTTAAAATCATTGCAAATATTTTTTAAATCCCTTAAAATTCTTTAGTATCATTTAAAATCCCTTCAAATATTGATCAACATTTTTTTATTACTCTGATCTCGATTTTCAAGTACAGGCGACGAATAGAAATCCAATTTTGGGATGGCGAGAAACTATTTTCGATTTAATACTGCCTCTTTTTTATATTCGGATTTTTTTCTGAAAATTAACTATTTAAGTAATTAAATATTACAAAACATTAATCCAAAAATAGTTTTTTAATCTTGATGGGGTATTGACCAGTTTTCCCTACTTAGGGCATTTAACAGTGAAAGCGCCTTGTGGGGTCATTGCCTGCTTTGAGATCAGGACCACATTAGAACTGCCGAAAACTGGCCAGGTCCCCGCCAGAACTCCATAAAAATGTCGTAGGCAATGCTCAGAAATGCAAGTATACAAAGTTACAGGTGGGAGTGAAGGTCCAGAATTCAAAATCGTGTACAAATTAGAAGATTCAGGTAGAGTCGAAGTGGGTCAGTAAGAATTTGGTCCTCAATAATTTCGTTCACAATAATACTTGTATTAATAGAATCTTAAATCTTAAACGGTCGGAGTTGAAATAATAAACAGATTATCTTAAACTACTCGGGTGAAGCATACTTTGAGTTATTCTTCCGAGATTTACAGATCTCAGTAAAATAGCACCCCACCTGACGATACGAAAGCAATATTACTGACGCATCTACCTTAATGTACATATATTCAAATAACTTCGTACACATTTTAATGTACAAGTATGTACATTTTATATGAAAAGCTATACGTTTGTACATACATTACAGTTAGTAAATGAAGAAATGGCACTAAAATGTGAAGACATATGACAAAAATCATATAAGACAATTTTTTTTCAATTTTAAATTAGAATCATAAACCTCAATCCAAGAAAATGGGAAACCTTTCTTTAGAAAAGATCATCTTCAAGAGACGATTAGTCAGAATTTGTCGAACAAAAAAAAGTTAAATAAAAGATAAAGTAAACAAAAAAACGATGATAGGAGTGGTAAAAGAGAATAAACGTTGAAAAGACTGGCAAGATGACTTGATACACTTTATGACCTGAGAAGGGGAACGACGCGACGGCAAACGATGGTGACGAAGTGAGAGTGCTGTGTAAGTAGAAACACTCATTATGTAGTCAGACTGCCAAGTGCCTTCAAAAGCTCTCTCTATCCCTTTCTCCTCATCTACAGTCTCTTCACTTCCACAATCCACAGTACTATATGGAAACTCAGAACTCAGGTCAGTTTGCGCCAGCGCTTCTACCATATGTGCAACCTCTCTACGTAATGCCAGCACTGACTTATTGTCGTGACTAATTGCAACACAAGAGTACAAGACATGAGCAGGTGAAATGTCTCTCAAATAATTCTTGATCTTACTAAAGAAGCTACTTGACTCGAAGTTCTATGTTCCGATTGGAATGTTAATATTTATTCATAATGTCTATAAAGGCATGGAAAAATCGACTCGTTAAGTTTCAGAAAGCTTCTGCATAATAAAGAAGACCATTAGTCTAAACCTAATGGTTCCACATCATAAAAGTCATAAAACCAAAAGAAGGCATAAGCTATCCCATATGTCTGCATTAGCTGTCCTTTCAATTCTTCAATATTTATCTTTTTAACCATTTGCACTTGAACTAATTTATTTACCATATATCATGCAGTAAAACAGCAGATAGTAAATTCTTTATGCCGACGTTTGGACCTCACTAAACCAACAGTTGTAATACTCGGAACCAGGTCCACTATCACGCCCACTGTACAATGTACATATTCTAGTCGCGACCCTAGCTTAGGATAATCTCTTATTGACCTGTACATATTTTTTCTTCATTAAATGTTGAGTTGTCCTTCAATTTTTGAACCGTCACTGCAAGTCTGCAAGGCGTATCCACGTACCTCCAACTCTATCTTAACCAATTAACTATGTACTTCGAGACCCTTCTCCACTTTAAAATTAATAATCTTAGAGCAATTCATGATCAACTGTATAGTTTTGAAAGATAGTTACACTTGGTTCCTTCGACAATCCCTTCCGAGCTCCTTGTACCTGCTGGAGGTAAAAAGATAGAAAGAGATCGAAATCTGTGGGTATAGAAAGATATAGAACTTTTCCAGTCCTATCCAAATAAAAAACAAAATGGAGATCTTTAGTGATTATGTTTCGATGTGCGAAATTTCCTCACTAGGGCGGAGCTGCACGCAGCATGCTTTAAAAATACATTACGCTAATGGGAATATGTTAGAAAATTCAAAATAATTAAGTTTTTGTACAAAATGAGGTCATAAAATGTTTCTAAAATGAGTGTAGGATATAAAATACACAAATAATATGTCAAATAAATAATATGAAATAGAAAAATAATACATAACATTACGTAAAATATATACAGTGAATAACACACTAGGACTTTCTTGATCCTCTTAACAAAATATTTGTTATGTTATCCTATAAAGTTAAGCATGTCTAAAAAAAAATATATAAAAAAAGCTTAATCAGTTTTTAATACATTTTTTTAATGTTTTAGTCTATAAAAATTTATGTTTGGAGAATCAAATTTTTAGTACAACAAAAAAATTTAGTTGGGTCAACAAAACAATTCTTTACCTTCTATAATAACCAAAATTAGTTGGAGCAATTAAACTTTTATTTGGTCAATGAAACATTCTTCTCAGTGTAGGTTTTTAATGGGGCGGCAACCAGATGATCTGAATAAAGCAGAGTAAATTACTATATAGCTCTAGACATGGCCAACAATTTTAAGCACGCAGATGGGTGAGTCCCGCCTATTTTCCCCGATCCTTATTCCCTTTCTCGATAAAAAAAATGATCAAAATTATAGCATTTACAAAATTCAAAAAAACAAACAAATATAAAAATTGTAAGTAAAAAAATGCGCCTTATGGAAAAAAGTCAAGAGGAAGAAACAAACATTGCTTTCTGAAGATCCTACAAGATTGTCAACAACTTTTTGAATTTTCTTCAAAAATCGAGAATTTAAATTCTAAGAAAAATAACGCAAGACGCGAAAAAAGTTAAATGATCAAAATTGTTGCTTTTAGGAAGACCATATATTGATACACTAGCGACGCGAGTGTACCTCTAGCGTTTTTCGTGCGTGATTGTGGCATACTGCACACAGCGTGCGAAGAGCGTTCCGTGCATGCGTGATGAAATAGTACATTTCGATACTAGTGCAGTAAATCGAGCACGAAGCTCGACGATTAAATACTCCGGAGCAAGAATTGCGACGACCAAATACTCCTGAGCGCGAGGCGCTATGAACAAATCGCGCGTCATCGGCGCGCTTAAACTTGTCAACTATTCATTCGTATCTAGTATATGGCAATAGGAGTTTCAATTTAAATACAGTGCGTGTTCCCTAAAGTCGATAGAACATTAATTAAATTCGTTATCCTCTTTATTTTAAACTAAAGTACCCTCTTGGAAGTAAAGAGATAGAAATCGTATCACTTCTATCTCTTTTTATCTCTTGTCCATCCCAAAATATCTCTTTCTATTTACATCTGAATTCAAATTGATCCTATCTCTTTGAATCCTCACTTATCTATCCCCCTTCTACCCCTCGCCTATTCATGTCTATCTCTTTCTCTCTCCTTATCATTCACAATTCGCTCCTATCCCATATACTTTTCTATCTCCATGTCAATATCAAACCCCAGTATCTCTTTCTCTCTCCATATCAATTCAAATCCACGCCTATCTTTTTAAATTTCCTCTTTCCTATCCCTTTCTATCTCTTGTCTATGCCCACGTATCTCCATCTACCTTCATCATAATCTCCTATCATGCCTATCTCTTTCAATTCCACTTCTCTATCTCTATCTATCTTTCGCGTATTCCAGTCTATCTTTTTTATCTTCATTGAAAAAGCTCCTATCCCTTGAAATCCTCACTTCTCTTTCCCTATCTATCTCTCGCCTATTTATGTCTATTTCTGTCTATCTCGTTGTCAATCACAATTCGCTCCTCCCTCATTCAATCTCCACTTGTCTATTCCTTCCTATCTCTTCAATCCTCTCTATCTCTTTCTATCTCCATATCAATCCTCATCCACGCCTATCTCTTTAAATCTCCTCTTTCCTATCCCTTTCTATCTCTTGTCTATGCCCACGTATCTCCATCTACCTTCATCATAATCTCCTATCATGCCTATCTCTTTCAATTCCACTTCTCTATTTATATCTATCTCTCCAGTCTATCTATTTTTATCTCGATCTTCATTAAAATAGTTCCTATCCCTTTCAATCCTCACTTCTGTATCATAATTAGCTCCAATCTTTTTCAATCCCCACTTCTCTATTCCTTCATATCTCCCGCCTCTTCTTGTCTATCCCTTTCTCTCCTGATCAATCTCAATTCACTCCAATCTCTTTCAGTACCAACTTCTGTATTCCTTCCTATCTCTCGTCTATTTTCCTCTATACCTTTCTATCTCCTTATCAATCTCAATTTTCTCCTATATTTTTCAATACTCACTTCTCTATTCCTTCTTATCTCTCGCCTATGCTCGTCTATCTCCTATCTTCTTATCAATTTTAATTTACACCTATCTCTTTCAGTACCTACTACCCCATTCCTTCACATCTCTCGTTTATTCTTGTCTATATATTGTTCTATCTCCATGTCAATATCAATTCGATGCCATCTCTTACAATCACCACTCCTATATTCCTTTCTATCCCTCGGCTATTTCTTTCCATCTCTTCTCATCTCCTTTTCTATTTCAATTCGTTTCTATCTCTTTTAATCCCTCTTATCAATTCCTTCCTACCTATCGCCTATTATTGTCTATCCCCTTCTATCTCCTTGTCAATAAACATTCACTCCTATCTGTTTCAATACCCTGATTTCTAGCCCAGCCTAGTTCTGAATCTATATTTTTCAATGCCTTCTTGTCTATCTCAGCTTAACTCTTTTCTATTCAAATCTATCGTTGTGTATTTCATTTCGATTAAATTATTTCCTTTGAAAAAAAAAAAATTATTTACAATTAATTGAGGGCAAGTTGGAAGCGTGATCTTAGTCATATGTATTCCTCCAATTTATTTTCAAATCATTAAATAAAATATATTTATGAAATATAGAAGAACAAATCAAATAATAAAAGAGTGAAGCCATATTAGCGCAATAGAATATGAAGTAGATAGAAGTATCATACAAGAAATAGGATAAGATAGAGAAAAGGGGGAATTTAAATAGAGACAAGTTGGTGATTATACTGAGAAAGAGACTGACAGAGATAGAGATGAATGGACAACAGATAGACTGGGATAGAAATATTTAAGGATATTAAAAGGGATGGGAGATAAAAAAGAGATTGAAAATGATGAGTTGGATAAACAAGGAATAGACTGGGATTCTTCTTCGTTAACTCAGTGGAGTATATACATATATCTATATATATATATATATACGTTAGTGGTATGATTAGAATAATATATATGTATAAAATATTGTAGTTATAAAATTATTATGCATGTTTAAAATATAAAAATTAATAATTTAATAAGGGGGGATAAAAAGAGATACAAATTTTCAGTGAGGGAGAAGATTTAGGTATAGAAATTAATTAAAATTTTCTTACGTAGAGACAGACTAAGAGATAGCAAGAGATATATATTACCAGGCACCAGGATAGACTGAGGGACAGGAAGAGATAACGTTTTGGGGATGCAAATCGGCTACTTGAAAGAGATAGAGAAGTTCTATCTCTTTCTGTCCCCAAATTTCTACCTCTTTCTATCTCTTTACTTCGAGCAAGGTAATTAAACCAAAAATATATATATAATCGATAAAGGTTGCTAAGCGAGCGAAAGCGCGGAGCGCGAGGCGCGATGTGTAATGAGGATGTGCAGATTTTTTTTATCTTTACCTGTCTGAATTTTGAAAAAATGTCAAGGTTTTGTAACTATGAAAACTTGAGTCAGTCAGCAGTCCTATTAGGTTCCAGAACTGCTCTCTTACTCCTTATGGGATTGAAGTGTACACGACGCGGTTGTTTCCGACGTGAAATCCGGTGAGAAATCTGCCCCCACAGCTACTCGATCATTTAGGAAAAGCCCAGGCCGGTCAACAGGGATTTACTGTGAAAAGCTTTGCACGTGTGCCATTTGGGAAAGTATCTTTTTAACTTGGCGATCTCTGTCAGTTTTTCTTTGCCTAAGGCTTTCAGGTCTCTGAGAATCTACGGATCGTTAGACAGGAACATTAGCGGACGGTCATCTCTCCTGGTCCTTACTTAGAGGGAAACTGATGATAGGTTTTTTTTCTCAAAAAAAAACTAGTCGCTCGATCACCGCCCTTTTATTTCCTTATTTGTCAAGATACCTTGTTTTTCGGCTAATCGATTTGTCCTCGCTTAGCAATGAAAATAATTCCGAGGAAAAACTGAAGTGGAAATTGGTTGCAGGGAAATTTTTACGACCATAAAAATAAGATTTAATTCGGCGAAAAATCCCTCTGAGTTAGCTAAAATTATATAAAGTAAAATGCTATATAAATCAAACCGAAGTCTTAACTAATTATATTTCTATCCCAATAAATCTAAGGTTAATTAAAAATTCCTTTTCGAATCAATCCGAACCAATCCGATGTTATTCACATTTTCTCTGTAACTAGTATAATTTGCGTAAAAATTTGACTTTTCGATTTTTCAAGAAAATTGTAAAAACTGTTACGTTAATCTTTTAGGGCTTACAAAAAGCAACGTTTTCTTCTTTTGATTTTTTGCATATTGTTCGTTGTTTGGTTTAAAATTTTCATTTTTATTTTTTTTTAATATTTGTAATGTTATAAGGCTGATTATTTTTTTTTATCGAAAGAAGTCATATTGATAAATTGCTCGAATTTCTAAGTACTACGAATATTCGTTCATTCAATTTTCAAAGTTAAAAAAAGTGGTCTCCCAAATGTTAAAAATGCTCTAATTTTTAAAATTATTATCTAAACTGGCTGGCTAACAAACTGTCAATTCTTTCAAAAATAAAAAAAAATAAAATAAAAAATAAAAAACTACAAATCGACACACAGACAGACATAATTATTGGTAGTTTTTTAAATCGAATACGAGTACTTTTTCTGATGACAACGTACAAATTTAAAAAATTCAATTTCCCCACCTAAAAAT
>JAUESI010000002.1:9854111-9868356 GCA_032275145.1 Synergus laeviventris
AACATAAAAACACATGTAATTCATAAATGTTCATTTTAAATATATCAAACAATTATTACAAACAAAACAACAAAAATCTTTATTTCATGAGAACACACAATATCCTTTGCCTAATTATGCGAATTCTTACTTATCTCTTTTACAGTCTAATGCCACGCTTATCCTGTTTAATCTCTACCATTTTATCCATATCCATCCTTATACAATCATTTCAATCTTTTTCTATCTCTCTTTAAGTATACTGCCAAGTATATCCATTTCAATCTTCACACCTTTCCACCCATGTGTATCCTTCTTGAATCAATTAGATCCTTTTCTATCTGTCTCAAAGGGCATTACCAACACTATTCTTTTCAATCACTACATTTCTAACCACGTTTATCCTTAATCTAATGATCTCAATCCTTTTATATCCTTTTAAAAATCTACTAGGAAGCCTATCCTTTTCAATACCTTTCTATCCACATCTATTCTCGTATGATAATTTCAATCCTTTTTCTATTTCTCTTGAAGGATACTTTTAAGTCTATCCATTTCAATCTTTATCTTTCTGTCCAAATATATCCTTGGGAAATTCATCTATCAATCAATTCTTAAAGCTTCCTTAGGCTTATTTCAGGATCCTAGTGTCCTTGATACTATTGGATTTCGTTCAGTAAAATCATATCTAAACAATAACATTAAATTCATCTTTTATCTATTCGAGTTGAGCAAATAGTCGGGACCACGAGTGTTTAACGCCCACCCCAACGGTATCAAACAAACAAACTTATAGTTTCATCATTTAGAGATCAATCCTATTGTAAATTCTCACATTTGAAAACTACATAAAATCTTCTATGGTTTTCCTTTTTAAAACAATAAATCTGGGTATGTTTTATGCCGATAGGCTTTTTCCCATAAATCGGTGTCATTGATTAAAATACCTTCCCTTTTCCATTATTAATTATCTTTTTCTTTAACTAAAGAAAGAATTGCTAGTGAAGTGTGGTGAATTCTTTTGTGCCGCAAACCATTAAAAGCAAAACTAAGTTGTCGAGCCACCTAAGACAAGATAACTCTCAAGTCAAAACACTTACAAAATAATTTAAATCCTTTTCTAATTCTCTTGAAGGATAGTTTTAAATCTATCCATTTCAATCTTTATCTTTCCATCCATATCTATCGTGGTTCAATCATTTCAATATTTTCATATCACTTATATCTTTCTACTTTTATCAGCTTAATCATTTCAATGCTGTTTTTTCTCTTCGCAATAGGATAAGATAGAGAAAAAAGGGGTCTGATAGAGATAGGTTAGTGCTTATACTGACAAAGAGATTGAAAGGGATATAGATAAATAAAGGGATAGAGATGGATAGATGAGATATAAATAAGGAAATTGCAGATATAAGTTATAGATATAACAGAGATTGAAAAAGATAGAATTGAATAAGCAATGGATAGGTAGGGATGATATCGCTCTTTTGGATGAGCGATATTGGTTTTTAAAATCTAAATGCTTTGTTAGCTCAGTGGATTAAGCGTTGGATTTTTCAGTGTTATATGTTAAAATATTACTATGCATGTTCAAAATTTGAAATTTAATAAGTTTAAAACTATGGATAGAAAAAGATTGAATATGGGAGGTAGAAAGATATTCAAATTTTTTTTGAAGAGATAGACAGAGATAGACAGAGATAGAAAAAGATAGGAAAATATAGGGTCTAGTAGAAACGACGGTTACACACAATGATAGAAAAAGATAGGATTTGATGGATGAAAAGTGTGTACTTGGGAAAGATAGCAAATTTCTATCCTTTTCTATCTTTTTACTTTCAATAGGGTGTGGCAACTACACGCGAAAGGAAAATCAACAAACCTATACTATACAATTTTAGTTTCTGTATACATACCAGTTTTTTCCGTGTAGAGTGTACAATTACATTCTTATAATTCTTGAAATATTTAGAAATATTAGATAGTAGGGCATATCGAAAAAAAAATGTTGCCCGCGCGAAGTTCTTCAGCAATAAAAAATTTCTTTGGGGAGTTAAAAATACTCCCGTAAAGTTTTATAAAAAAAAAAAAAATTCCTCCGTCTCCGCATCGTGGATATAGCTAAACATTTTTAAAAAACGAAGCACTTCTTCAAATTTGAAGAGTAAACAATCTTTTTTTTGAGATTTCAATTACCAATCAAAATTGTTCAAAACAAGACGATTTATACCTTAGCGATATAATTCCATTAAAATATTTTTTATCCTCCCTAATTGACTTTGAAGTTTCAAAAAATGGAAAAAATTCTTCTTTTTCGCTATTTTTTACATCCATGGTAATCAAGCCTATTTGACCACATAATATGTGATATATGTTAGTGAAAATGATAGTTGCAATATATTACAACAATAATATATAAGGAATGTGGATTGAAACAGGGCTTTAGGAAAAGGGTTAGATAAAAACTATTGAGAAAAGAGAGTTTGAAAAGAGGTTTGGAAAAGGGGGTTGAAAATGGGATTAGGAAAACCTACTTGAAAAAGAGATTTAGAAAAAAGGTTTGAAAAAGGTAGTAGCAAAAGATGCTTGGAAAAGAAGGGTTGAAAAAAAGTTAGAAATAACGGTTTGGAAAAAGGAGTTGTAAAACAGATTTAGAAAAGAGTTTTAAAAAATAAGTTCGGAAAAGAGATTTGGACAAGATGTTTGGAGTGAAGATATGTAACAAGAAGTGGAAAACGAGATTTGTGAAAGAAGTTTGAAAAAAAGAATTACGAAAAGGTTTTCTGAAAAGAGGTTTGAAAAAGAGATTCAGGGCGGGGGTTTAAAAAAGGAGGTTTTTAAAAGGGGTTCATAAATGAAGTTGGAAAAGTGAGATAGAAAAGGGGATTATAATCGAAACTTGTAAAAAAAAAAGTGCAGAAAAAGGGGTTGGAAATCGGGTTGAAAAAGGGGATTCTAAAAGGGAGATAGAAAAGTGGTATATAGAAGTATTTGAAAAGGAGGGTTGTATTAGGTGTTCATAAAAGAGGATCGGAAGTGAAGTTTGGAAGAATAGTCGGAAAATGGAGGGAAGGTTGGAAAAAAAATCTAGAAATATATTTGATTAGAGTGGGGAAGTCCCGTTAGATAAGGGACACCCCCTCCTTCAGAACCCCACCTCTTGGAACTGAAGCAGAGAAAAAATAAAGAGAAGAAGGATGTCGTATGCAGTCTGGTAATACGATTCAACGCCATGAATAATAATAATGTTTACTCCAGGCTTCCTTATTGAAGTGGGAAATGTGTGAAGGTGTCTCAGAGAGGTAACTGGACTGATTGCATCGAATAAAGTACCGTCTTGCAGGTCTTACTACAGTTTTGTGGCAGCTCCAGGGAAATTCAAATTATCGATGATAGGATGTTTCTCTATTGAGTTTACTTTTCAAGGTTTACTTTTCAGTCAATCATATCAACGTTGCATACTAGATTTTCCCACCTTTTTGCGATAAATAATTTATCGCCTCACGTTTCTCCAGTAATGAAAGAGACATTACATTCGTAGTATGTAGTTGCTGGGATGGAAAATTACGTTGCTGAGGATTTCTAATCTTTTTTTCGAAACCCTTTTTCAGAACCCCCCTTTTTTAACATCATTTTTTCTGATTTCCTTTCCCAAACTACTTTTCTACACCTCCTTTCGGATTCCATGTGGTACTCCCATTTACCTCTTTTTCATGAAATAAAATACTTTCAATTCTTACAAATTCTCTCTAACAATGATTTAATATTATTGTCAATATTCCTTTTCTCGAAAAAATACCTATTCTATTTTCACAACTCTCTATGGAACGAAATAAATCATTTATATCAAAAACATTTTTTCTTATTTGACTTTGGAGACCATTTGAAGATCGATCTCTAAAAAATCAAGATACGAAGACCTTTCAAATTCTATCGGTGTCAAAGCGAATTTACTCGTCGATTTTTCATCCGTTTGTCAGCAGCTGAGAAAACACCTACGAAGGGTCTTTTCAGATTTCCGAGCGTCTTTCGCGAAAGGTCAATATTTTCTTTGAACTGTCGTATAACCTCGAGGCATCGTGCCGACAGTCTGAGCGTCTTATCTCGATCCCACTTTGGTAAAGCCAACGGGAAAACAAAGACGAATAAGCGAGTTTTCCAAGTTGGAAATCGAATTACAATTTTTGAAATTCTGTCCCCAGTCTCTGTGTTATTCTATTGATTTCTGGATTTTAAAATATCTTCTAGAGAATCCATGGGCTTATAAGTTATCATAATTAGACGTCAAATTGAAAGTTTGTTTCAACTAAAGTAAATACACCATGGTACATTTATCTTGAAATTGGATTTTGTCTATTATATTTACTGCATTCCTAATAGCAGCTTTATATAACTCCTTCAAACTTCGTCGTTAATCTTCGTAACATCCATCTTTAATGTATTGTAACGGAGTTAAGATTCCCTTTTGGAAGTAAAAATATCCTTCAATCTATGTCTTCTCAAAAAATTTGAATCTCTTCTATCCATTTTTTCTATCTTTTTCTATCTCTATATATCTCTGTCTACCTCTCCCCAAAAAAAATTGAATATCTTTCTATTTCCCATATTCGATTTTTTTCTATCCTTAGTTTTAAACTTATTAACTTTAAATTTTTAAACATGCATAATAATATTTTAAATACAATATTTTGTTATACAGATTATTCTAATCTTACCACTAGCACATATAACACTGAAAAATCCGCACCTGTAGGCACGCGAACCCGCGAGCATTGTGTTCGCAGTCCAGCGCTTAGTTCACTGAACTAACGAAACTTTTAGGTGTTATGTTTTAGAAACCAATATCACTCTCATCCAAAAGAGCTCTATCCCAACCTATCCATTGCTTATTCAACTCTATCTTTTCAATATCTGTTATATCTACAACTTACATTTTCAATTTCCTCATTTGTGTTTTAACTATTTATCTCTATCCCTGTCAATCTCTTTGTCAGTATAAGCACTAAGGTATCTCTATCAAACCCCTTTTTTCTCTATTTTATCCTATTTCGAAGAGACAAAACAACGTTGAAATGATTAAGCTGATAAAAATAGAAAAATATATGTGATATGAAATGATTGAACCAGGATAGATATGCATGGAAAGATAAAGATTGAAATGGATAGACTTAAAAGTATCCTTCAAGAGAAATAGAAAAGGATTTAAATTATTTTACAAGTGTTTTGACTTGAGAGTTAGCTTGTCTTAGGTGGCTCGAAAACTCAGATTTGCTTTTAATGGTTTTCAGCACAAGAGAATTCACCACACTTTACTACCGATTCTTTCTTTAAATAAAGGAAAAGATAATTAAATAATGGAAAAGGGAAGGTATTTTAATCAATGACACCGATTTATGGGAAAAAGCCTCTCGGCATAAAAAATCCCAGGTTGATAGGATTCATCTCGAAATGATAAAACTATAAGTTTGTTTGTTTGATACCGGTTGGCGTTGGCGTCCAGGACTCGTGGTCGCGAATATTCGCTCGTTTCGAATAGATAAAAGATGAATTTGATTTGATAGTTTAGATATGATTTTACTCAACTAAATCCAAGGGTATCAAGGACACTAAGATCCTGAAATAAGCCCAAGGAAGCAAAGAATGGATTGATAGATGAATTTGCCATAATTAGCGATCGGCTATGCGCCTGAGTTCCGTACGGACTGAGATAGATAAACAATCACTGTATGTGATGAACGGAGTTATAATTTACTGAATGAGACAACGGATCCACATCCTCTCCACACAATGCTAAAATTATGCAGAATGATAAAAACATGACCCGATCCCAGGGCCGTCAATAAGTTTTTTTGAAGAAGGAAAAGGCGCGAATATTTATGAAATATTTTCCTTTGATGAATTAGACTATCAGCTGGCTTATGAAGATAATCTCGGAAGTATTCTGAGTAAAAAGGTTAAGAATATGTTTTAGAAGGACTGTTTATTTCTAAGTACTATAACAAAGGTATAAGGTCTTGTGCTAGAGAAGAGCTTGGGAACAAGCGAACTTCCCAAGTCAATAGCCAAGTAAAAACTGCCGACAAGTTCCAAGTTTTTGGTGCTCTTGGGCTTACAGAAGGTAAGTATGATTTTGAGGAGCTCGGAAATTGTAGTGGTGAAGCTTGGACGCTCCCACCCTTTGACATCACATAATTCGAAGAGAAAACCGACGCCCTATAAAATCTTAAAATATTAGGATGTTTAGGGTCGACCTGGTTTGTAACTTCTTGGGGCGCGATTTGCCTAAGATGGGACGATGAGAGATCGGTAAGTATGGGGTACGCCCTAATTCTTTTAATTATCGGGATTCCCTACAATTTCGGTTTTATGTGAAAACTAAATTTAGGAAACATAAACATCTTCAGCTAAAATCTAAAAGTATATCGCTTATTAGTAAAATTGCATTTACTGATAAATTTCTCAACGATTATTAGTGGGAAATCTCAACACCGGTTAATTATTTATAATTATTACTACTATATATATACATACATATATATTAATATTAATATAACGCAAATATTAACTATCTAAATGATACAATCTTATAATTAACTTATTTCTAAAGTATCTCGTCTCTTTATCCACAATTCTGTTATTCTGCGTATTTAAATTTCAATTTCATTGGTCACGTGATCCTAAAGGGGTGAAATGATTCTTGTGAATAAGCCTTTAGATCCGCAATAAAAATGAGCAAACATGTGGGCTCATCACGATAGACTGAAGACAGCGCCAACAGTTGGCCGGCCATTGAAGCAACGCTGCATGTGTGTATATGTGTTGTACATGTATTGTATATATGTGACCAATTTGAAAATTGAATATAATAAATAAAAAAAGTGGATAGATATGTATAAAATGGTATGGATATGGATAGAAAGGTAAATAATGAAATAGATAGACTTAGTTATTTTGCTTTATTCTTTCTTTCACCCGCACCAAATTACTTTTTACAATAATCCTACGATTGCGGTATCCACAACAATAGTTGCTTTGCAAAGATGATTAGACATTAAGTTTTGAAGAGTTGGAAAAGGAGGTTGGTGAAATGGTTTAGAAAGGAAGTTTAAAAAGTGGGTTGAAAAAGAGGTTTGGAAAAGATGGTAGAAAAAAGGGTTGAAAATGTTATTTTAAAAACTATTTAGAAGGAGTTGTAAAAATCGGTGGGAAAAGGAACTTGGAAAATGGGTTAAGGAAAAAAGTTTATTTAGGTGGGCTGAAGAGGGGGTTTAGAAAAAGGGGTTAGAAAGAGCTTTTGGAAATGGGGGTTAGAAAATAGGTGTTGAAAATAAATTTGGAAACGCGGTTGGGAGTGGATGGTTGTAAGGTTTAAAAAAGAGGATTAGAAAGCAATTCGAACAAGGAAGTTGGAAAGTAATGTTGAAAAAGGAATTTGAAAAAGGAGGTTGATTATCTGGTTTAGAAACGAACTTTGATAATGGGGTTCAGAAAATTAATTTGAAAAGAAGTTGGAAGAAGAGGTTTCAAAAAGTGGTTTTAAGTGGAGGATCGAAGTGAAGGGATTTAGAAGAGGGGATTGGAAAATAAGTTCAAAAATGAATTAGTGAAATTTGGTTAAAAAAGTAGTTACGAGTAGAATTTTAGAAAAGTGATTTGGAGAGGCGGATTGCAAAGTGGTATTTAAAACGGGATCAGTAAAGAAAGTTGTAAAATAGTGTTGAAAAACATTTTTGGAAAAGGAAGTTGACAAAGACGTTTGAAAAAGAAGTTTGGAAAGAGGTTTAGAAACGAGGAAACTAAATAACACCATAAACGGTAAAAAATGTCAAGTTTTTCATAATTTCTAACATTTTTCAAAGTTGCCTCCAATTGGCCACTTTCGATGCGCTACAACAAAAGTTTTATGAAAATGGAGTGAAAATGGGAGGTTAAATTACATTCATGTTCGAAAAAGTAGTTGGAACTATCTGTACGACTTTTTAATGGCCACGAAGCAAAACACTGACGCCAATATTGATTAGTCCCCTGCCAGGCAATAAAGTCGAAGGACTTTCAATAGAATCGAATCCGAAAGGGATTGAAACATCGAGAGGAGAGGGAGAACTCTTCTTCCTCAAGTAAACGATTAAAAGTAACCTACGGTTTCAAGAGAGATAACAAACAAAGAGAAGTGGGTAAGAAGAAAAAGATCTAAGTAGATGAAGCTGAGAAGATAGGGTTAAAGGATAGAGGGAGAGGATAAAATTTTATGTCCTATCAATCCTCGGCTCTTCTCCTCTAAACCCCAACCACTCCGGCTGGGCTCTTCCCCTTCCAAATTCTGAGTTCCGTCCAGTTTTGTTAAATTCTGTTGAGTTCTATCGAGTTTTGTCGACTTGCGGGAAGTTGTGCAAAGTTCTACTTAGTTTAGAAGAGTTCCGTCAAGATCCACCAAGTTCCCTTAAGTTTTGCAGAGTTCCATTGAGTTCCATTGATTTCTGTCTAGCTCCATCGATTTCCATTGAGTTCAGTCTAGGCCCATTCATTTATGTCAAGTTCTGTTGAGTTCTACCTAAGTTCCGTTTGCTTCCATCCACTTTCTTTGAGTTTCATTGAGTTTGTTCGTTGAGCAGATGTTTATCCAGTTTCCATTAAAATTTATTTTAATTCCTTGAGGAATAATAAATTGCTAACCAAATTCTTAATGTCAGAACAATTTTTTTGCACATCCCTAATAGTTATAAATTCGAAAATGAACCAGAACATTAATTATATAAGATGAACCGCAATCAATGGATTCCGAATAGCTGCAACTCTGTTCCAAGTGAATGCGCGACTCTTGCCACTAATCAATTTCTATTTTCCCATCCAAATCGCACATAGCCTATTAGATTCGCTATAAGTAGAATATATGTTTAAGAGCGACACCAGCACTGAAAAGGGAAATGACGCTATCTCAACCATCTCAGTTATCTAATGCCAGCAATTCAAGGACTCTCTTTATCAATCCTCCTTGAATTGATGTCGATTTATTCTCTTCGAGGAGCTGATCTGGAATTGTAAGATTTGATCAAATAACCTAGATAGTATAATCGGAATTTTAAAAAGGGTAATTTGCCTACTTTTGATTTCAGTTACATTATGATTTAATTTAGTTGACTTTATTTAACTTCAGGAACATATAATTAAAATACATTTAATTTATTTGTCTGACTAGAAAGTCTTTTTTGTTCTCATAGTTTTATCTCGCAATATTTTCTACGAAATTACAACGAACATTTATCTTTGATATATACATTATCTTTGTCTATTATTTTAAACAAAGATGGTGCATACGGAATAGATTAGTGTTCATTGGAATTTAATAAAACTATAAGAACGATAAAGACATTCTATATATGGTCAACCTAATAATTAAAATTAATTAAATTTCCTACAAAATCCGTTGAATTTCG
The DNA here is from genome assembly GCA_032275145.1 of Synergus laeviventris. Lineage (NCBI taxonomy): Eukaryota > Metazoa > Arthropoda > Insecta > Hymenoptera > Cynipidae > Synergus > Synergus laeviventris. The sequence continues at coordinate 9,863,525 of JAUESI010000002.1, forward strand.
TTGAAGTCCGTGTAATTATTGAAATTAATTAGGTTAATTTAATTTCATTTAATTCCGAATTATCCTATTTACTAAAACTGATTTCCCTTACATCAACTTAATTCAAGTTGTTTCATTGCCACTGGTTTTCATTCGATTTCGTTGAATTCTGCTCAGTCTCCTTTAATTCCTTTCAATTCCATTGGATTTCATTTAATTCTATTTAATTTAATTCAATGCCATTTTATTCTATTGAGTTATATTTAATTTCGATGAATTCCATTGAATGCCTTTGTTTCTTAATCCTAATTAATAAAAATGTTTGATCTCAGACTACCTTTTAACTTTTTAATTACAGTCAGCTGTGATAAATTCAGATTAAGTGAGTTGAATTATGTCGAATTTGATTGAATTCCTTCCGATTCTATTAAATCCGATTGAAGTTTTTAGATTCCATAAAATTCGTTTGAATTCCGTCCCTACAATGCGAATGGAATTTTCCTCAACTCCCTATGGTCCAATCCCAGACTTTTAAATTCTACTTTTTCTGTTTTATATCGCGGCTGGTGTTGAAATGCTTTTATAAAAACTTGGGATATTACATTAATTAGGAAAGGAAACTTTGAATGAAAATAAATTTCAGGACGATTCAGAGAAGATTGGCTTGCCTGAGGTAAAGGAATCGACGAAGAGGGAGGATAAGTCGAGGTGTCGAGGCGGTAGGTTGGTGAGCGCGGGGGTTGGTGGAAATAAGAAATGTCATTAAAGTTTCTCTTCGACCTATGTGTCGATTCTCTTTTTCCATTTCGGTCACCTCTCCTACCGAGTTGCCAGTTCCTAGTTACGAGTTCCGAGTTCCCACTCTTTACTCTGGAGATCCTTCGCAGCTCGTTCTCGGTCCACCGCTATCGTATCCTCACCCTCGGTATTCACTACTCAGTACTCGGTCTCTTCCCTTTTGATTATTCTTCATTCTCACCGTCCTCACCATCCTCATCTCATTCCAGAACTTCTACCCTCTTAGCCTACTTGATAGCTAGTAGTTCTCTACATTTGAAATGGAGGTTTCGGACAGAGGACGAAAAGGACTGAGTAGTAGTCCTGTGAATTTCTTTTAACTCCTCTTTCTTTTGATGCTTTTTAGATTCTTCTTCCATTTTTCCTTTCTTTTTCTCCTTCCTACCTTTTCCTTCGATTTTTCTCATTCTTTTATATAGCACTCTCCAATTGTAAGACTCGATTGGTTATTCTAAATCTTTCCAAGAATTAACATAGTCAAGATCGAAAGAGGATTTTAATTTAGTTCGATATAGTAGATTTTGTTGAAAGATAATATTTGACTCAGTTCTACTTACCAAATGAACAACTTTATATGTTTCGGGTGTTTCCTCACAATTATGACATATACAGCCCTGCTGGAAATAAACGGATTAAAACCTAGGTATCCGTTGAGGCATCATAGTTTTAATACTTTTTTTATACTCTTCGATCCGTTTATTAATCCGTTTGAATAATTATTTTATCCCCTGCAACGATTTTGCTTTAGGATGTTTTTTCGTATAGAAATATTTTTCCCCTGAGTTCAAGATTATGGATGCCTCAAACTTATTGTAGCAACTTTTATTTTCCATTTTTTTTCTATGAAATTCGTCTCCGTTCTGACTGTCGAAACCTGCGCAAGACAGATGAGCTCAATTGTCGCTCGAACTTCCTTGAATTCACTGCTACATCTAGCGTGGTGGTCAGTTTTTTCCCTGCCCATTCTGCCTCCAAAGTACTTTTTTACAAATACAACTCGCGCAAATTGATATAATACTCGCAATCGAAAGTGCTCCTAACGGAAAAGAAGGGCTATTAAGTAGACAACGGAATAGTGCTGAGGCGATTTTAATTCAAAAAACATTTGTATTACTTACCTGTAATTTAAAATCAGTCAACATTATAATTGGACACGAAAACGTTCTATGGGCCTCACAGCTTTGAAAATAACAACTACATTATAACAAATTCACATGGCAAATCGCGGGAACGATTGAAAACGAAGTTTCTACAAATTTCAATACATGGCGCCACATCACAGAGGACATAATATAGCCAACGTATTGTTTTGTCCACGTCGTCATTTTGACCCATGTTCCCCTATAGAATATGATTGAAAAGGATGCAAAGTTTACATTTAAACGGATAAAATATGCCTATCCGTTTGAATCCGTTTACTTAAAATAGGAAGACTTCCGTGTTCGCGTTCTTTATGTCTGTGTCCTATTATTTTTTTTCAAAAAGTACACATTTTTTGGAAAATACTCGGGTTATCTAAATTGACACTGTGAAAATTCGTAGAATTAATATTTCTGCACCTGGAAACGTAGCACAGCAGCGTTGGTAGGAGTCATACCACGGTGTTACGGGTTCAGTTCACGATTGTGCTCAGGCCTTAAATAGTGGAAACAGATTTTTGCAACATGGCCACTTATGGAGCGACCAATGCGCCATAGGTGCCTCCTGGCAGAACTAAATTTAAAAAGCGAACATTCAGCCAAGATATTCAAAATGGCATTTTTATTTAATAAAAAGATCGTTATTCAGTCATATTGAACAATAATTCAGAAAAGCAATTTAAAAAAAAACGCCATGAATCAAGGTACAAAATTATTTTCTTTATTTAAAACAACAATCTTTCAAATTAAAAAGAACAATATGTAGAACAGCTTCTGTAGATAGTAAGAGTTAAACTCTTCTAGAACTAATTATAAAACAACTAAATTTACAATTTTAAAATTTGTATTTATTATATTATTTTATAAAGTAAATAAATCTGCTAAATTTTCAATCGGAAATTTCTTATTGTTTCAGAATGCGGATTCGAAAGTCTCAGATCGATTTAAATTTTCTAATTGGTTTCTTTTTGCAAGGGAAACATTATAAAATTAACGGATAATTAATACACTTATCTTGTTGTTAAAAATACATATCTTTGCACTTTTTCGACACCCACGTTTCAACCGTCATTCGTAAAGTCGTCAAACAGTTCACCATTTTCGACGGCTTCAGTGTTGGCATATTAATAACTTCGAAATTCACTATACTCATATGCCAGCTTCAAATCGGAATATACCCTCAAATCTGGGGATAATTTTGTGATTAAATATAATGCAAATTAATTCCATAATTATTTTTATTTTGGACATTCTTCGGCGTAAATGTATTCTAGATATTATACATTTACGTAGATATTAATAAAACGTATATCACTCAAACAGTATTATTTTCCGGCATAAACTTAGGACTAACTGTTTGCAAATAGTACGCGCCCATGTTTCCTTAACTCCATGTCGTTCTGCCCAATTACTCTAAATTCTATTCAATTTTTTTTTTCAGTTCCAGTGAAATTCAGTGAGTTTCAATTCACAAACACTCAGCTTTAAATCTTTCAATAACAATCTAACAGTCTTTAATGCTAAGCTTCAATAAAGGAGATTGTCATTTTCTGTACACTCAAAAATGGAACGCCTTTCTCCCAACAGCCTGGCATTCGCTTCATTAAAAAGAGACATTATAAATTGGTTCGCCCCACTCACGCTTATCTGCAGCTCTGCTCGTTAACGAGGACTTATCCTCCACCGCGAGTTTTAACAAATCTAATTTTGTGCTATCATTCTGAAAACCGTTGCCTCGAGCTCGCTTCGTTTTGGTGGGTTACCGATATATTTCAAAGCATTGATAAAGATGGTGGTATTCTGGCTCGTGGGGATCGGTTGGTGCTGAGACACAAAGACACCAGTCTGGGGAAGGAGGCTCTGGAGGCGATGAGTAGATGGCTTGAGGAAAAAGGGAGACGGAAGATGGCCTCGGGAAGATTCTAATGATGGTGGCGCACCCTGTGGCAAATATCTTCTCGATAGCAAGGAAGCTGGCTACATACCTTATACCATATTCTTTATACTCATTCGCATTCTCCTTCGCTGCATCCGGAGCCACTGCAAACTGCCTTCCTCCAGTCCTCGAACATCGGAGTTGCGTGAATCGAAGCCAGAAAACCGCATGAAAAGAACGAGACAGTTTCCTGAGCCATTATCATTTTAGTTGCTTATTTTTTCCGCGTCGCAAATCTTGGGCTCTTACCTCGTCGTCTTCCTCGTTCTGGTTCTCGTGATTCGTCCTTGAGACTCTCTCTTCCCCCTATTTTAGACAAGAATGCAGCGAAGCAATTCACCTTATTATCTCCTGCAGCTGCCGTTTTTACATAATGCGAACTGAAACGTGGATCGCGAGAAGTGTTTTCCGCTTTGACGCTTTCTTTCTCTCTTTCTCTCTCTTTGCAATATTTTTTTTTTTAAATCCTCAGTCCGGACTGTTGAGTCCGATGCTAGAATTGTCCTTAGGGAAACGTCGTTTCCATTGTTTGCGCAGAGACTTTACTCGAGAGTGAAACTTATTCGCCAATAGCAGATTCTTAACCCGGTGGGAATTTCAAGGGGAATTTAAAGAGTTGGCTTAAAAGATATCAATCGTAATGTGTTTAGACATTCGTGTGCTTGTTATGAAGGGTGAATCCAAAAGATTTATTTATTACTTTAGGGTAGAGATTTTAGAATATTTCAGACATTTTCAAGGAATTTCAAATATTTCGAAGAAATTCAATGTTTTTTCGTGAATTCCTTTGGATTTCATTTAATTTCTTTATTTTTTATTGGATTCTTGTGAATTGTGTTGCAATCCTTTAAATTCTGTTGAATTTATCAGAATTATATCTATGGTAAGTCCATTTAATTCGTTTCAATTCCATTGAACTCCTGTAGATTTCACTAAATTTCTCAAGATCCCATTCAATCCCAAGTTGAAATATCGAAGTG
>JAUESI010000002.1:9868456-9892434 GCA_032275145.1 Synergus laeviventris
ATGTTAAAACTATTCTTAACCTACTTATTCTCTATGATAACCCGCGTTCTTTTATTAATTGGAATTATTTTTTAAAAATAATTTCCAGTTTTAACATTTGACAAGAAGTAGTGCTTCTTATGAGTCAAATGTCTAGAAACCTGAAAATTATTTGAGTTGAGAGAAAGATGGGAAAAAAATTAGAGAGAGTTGAAAGTATAACAAAAGGCATTCAGGTTCCGAGGGATCGTTGGCGAGGTCCGCCTGAAAGCGAGTCGTTTATGGGATGGTCCATCGGCTAACCAGATGCGGCGCGTTTTTATGATTATTTATAGACGTTGGCCAAGCAAGGATCACAGAACAACGGATTGGAAAGCGGATTGTTTACCTAATATTCCATCGTTCTGACTTTCCCATCAAGAACACGGTTGACAGGGAGTAGTCTGTAAATCTCGCCTTTCAATGCGTTTTTTTTTATTTCAGTTACTCGACCTTGGCGCGTAACAAGATACTAGTGAAGGAGTAAAAAAAAGGCTATAACCAACTTGCCCGAAAGAAAAAGTTGGCTCTACTGTGGGTCCTTGATCACACAGGGATCAAGGGTAACGAGAAAACAGACCAGCTATCAAAAAGAGAAGCAGCATCAGGTAGACCGATAGACCCAGAACCTATTCTAGGCTTGGAATCCTCAAGTAAGGGGATATAAACAAATAACCGGGCTGATTTTCTTACCGCTTACTATGAGCTGTGAAAATCATGAGCAAGGTTGGATATTGATTAGCGTTCTTTCCCCTATAATTCCTCTAAATTCCAAGGTTCTGTAATCCTTGATGCGGCTGTAACCTAGTTTGTTTAAAACAGATCGTGCACCTGTACTCCGTCGGAATTATGTTGAGTGAACTGAGACCCTTCCAATGCATGGATTGATCATTTTCCATGTTTTCCAGGATGTCAGCACAAATATTCAATTGAGTCTCCTTTTGCTCAGAGGTAAGCAGTTTCGGCATCATTTAAGTTGCTCATTTAAGGAAAGCTTGGTTCTGACGACTCGTGCATTAATGAGAATGTAAAAAATGTCTATAAAAATATAGCAATCTCATTTATAGAAGTTTAGCGTCAAGGATTGTTGTTGAACGATCTGAGGGCTTGCGAATTACAAATCAGGAGGCCACCCTCCCATAACTTCTGATTTGCAGAAATGCTTCGCATGTTAGGGTCAAAGGGGATTAGTCTGGGATATGAGTCGGGGGATGGCCCAATCCTGCAATCTGTGAGGATAGTGACTGTGTTGTTTATGGTATTATACTACGTTATCACTGTCACATTATATGCCTTAGGGGATTTTATCTCGTAAGTTTATCATATTGGCTTGTTTTCTACAGGGAAGAACATTTCTTTATTGTACTCGTACTATCATCAAATACTATATGTCATGGTGCAGGACCAGAATCCGGTTAGAAACTTCTAATCAGTTATAGGCTTTTGTAAATTTTACTTAAAGATTCCGCTATTTTGTAACCACATACTTATTCACCTTTTATATCCTTAACATTCTTTAGAATAAGTTTGAAATATCGTATTAAAAAATAATTATTAACGTTCAAACCTTTTCAATTATTTTTATTTAACCGGCTCTGGTGTTATATATACTTCTCTTCTATTTAGTACGGAGCACAAAAATTATTAATTTTAATATTTGTTTGAAATAAGACAATTATATTAAGAATGGATTTCGAACTCATTTTACGACAAAAACAGTAAAATGAAATATTTTTTTAACAACCTTTAAACTATTATGAGATATTCTTATAATATGAGATAGCGGGGTTTCATCTAAACAAATATAAGAGGTGCATATGTTGATTCTAATATAAACTTGTAGCCCTTGAAGACAAAGTAATTTCTGCCTGAAAGTATAGGGATTGAATAACAAAGCAGAAAAATATCGAGAGTATTCAAGTTTTTCATTGTACAAGTTAAGCGTAGACGCTTAACTATAGTTACACGGTGTGGTTCTCATAGTATGAGATTGTATGAGATACACCCATGCAAAAGTGATCAGCGACAGCGCTGCTAGACTTTAGAGGTTATTTATCTTAATAAAAAATACTATTTTCAATTGCAGGAAAGGTTTCTACGCAATTTTAAAAGTGATTTTGCGTGTATTTAGGTGCCTTTTCTGTGAGGCAATGTACGAAAAGCCAATGCATCTCCTGCTATAGCTGGACACACTCTGGCTGCGTGGGGGAAACTGATTGCAAATGGGTTTGTGCATACTGCAAAAACTGAATGTATCTGAATAGAATAGAATATATACAATAGAATAAAATAATTTTAATAAATATAAATTTCAATTTAAATATTCCATTTGACAGAGTGATTATCAAGAAAAAATGTGACCTGAAAATAATAGGGTTACTAAGAATAGATGTTTAATAGGGTCGAGGAGTGTAGCATTGAAACTGTACTTGTATGAATATGTATCGATATTTTAATAAGTACCGACTCTCTTCAATCTCATCGATATTCACAATGATCGTTACTGAACCCATAATGAGAATCCGAACTTTAAAGGGCAACTCGGTTATAAAAAAAAATGCCTTTTAAGTATCTCGGTTTTAAATTAAATTTCCTCATTTTAATCAACGCATATTACAACTGGAGATATCTTCGCTCCGTATGCATATTCTAATTTAAAAATGAGCACCACTACACAGTGAAAAAATATTTACGTTTAATAATTTTGGCGAAAAACGAAGAGTTAAAAAGTATTTTATAATGTATTTTATATGTTTTATAATTTTGACTTGAGCCCCTTGGCTTTAACAAATCAAGCCTCAAAATTGTTACGTTTAAAATAACAATTATTAAAACTAGGCATATTTTGCTTTAAAACAAGGTCCTCCAAACTACACCGCTGAGCAGTGGGTGTAAACATAGTATAAAAATTGCGACAAGTGTTTTGCATGTCATCTACATTAATACCCACAATTTTAGGAAATAATTTTGATATTGTACACCCGGAAAATTCAAATTTATGTATATATAATATTATTCTATACAAATAATAAAGTATTGACTTATGGTAAATATCAGAAAATCGAGAATAAAAAATAATTTAGAAGTAAATTATCATTTATTCTTATAATTCTCTGATATTAAAGTCAATACTTCTATTATTTTCTTTTTTTTTAGGACAAAAATATAATGGAAGGGTGTCTTTTTTACGGAAAAAGATTTATGTACTTATTTAAAAGTTTATTAATAGTACCTTATTTATATAATATAACTACTTAATTTAAATATTATATAATGACAACCAGGAACACAGCTTCTCCAATACACCATTGTAACTGTAAGAAAATAACAAACATATATTTAGAAACATCTTTATATTAATAATAATAATGTATATTTATTTTCTTAAAATATACAAAAATATTCACTTCGAATATATTTTCTTTCAAAATAATTCAAAAGAAAAAGTACTCGCTAGTTAAAAGAATAAATAACTTTATAATACTTTCAGTTTACCATCTCATCTTATCGTGAAAACAATTTCGTATTATTATATATATTCGTTTATGCATTTTATATCTTGTTTATACTCGCACATTTTTAATAAAGTTTACTTTTGTAAATATCAGCATATCAAATAATTTAAAGTAAAAACAAGTAAAGAACAATTACCATGAACCGATTCGTTTTAGGTTATAAGCACCAATCGGCATCACTCACACCAACTCACACTGACACTGAGCATCAATCAGCTGTAATTTCGATAATTTTAAACACATGTTTCGTCTGCTAATTTGCAATGCGCAGTCGCAAAAAGACAATATGTGCCACCTAGTACATATATAAAGAGCGATTTCCGCTAAAACTTTATACCGGAAGTTCTATGGGCAGTTTCCACTCACTGCCGCTGAGCACTGAGGTACAGTAATGTTCAATGAAGCCACCTCTCTGTTTTCGATTGTCAACATGTCAACCCAATCCTGGTTTCCATAAAATTATAATTCAAAGCAGGGTTGGGTTAACATGTTTACAATCGAAAACATAGAGAAGGCTTCAGTGAACATTACTGTACGTGGAAACTTCAGGCGGTACAGCAGTGAATTATGAATTTCGTTGTTTTGTTTAAATATTTCTCGTGTACAATTTAATTAACGGTTAGTTTACAATCTGAATGTAGCTCCATGAAACGGGGTACGCGATTGTTCTTTAAAAGTTAAATTTTTTTGTCATTGAAGATTAATGTTCATTGAACATTTACTTTCGTCGATCATTACTGTACAGGGAAACTTCAGGGGGTACAGCGGTAAATTTTTAATTTCGTTGCTTTTTTAAATATTTCTCGTGTAACAATCTGAATGTAGCTCCATGGAGCGGAGTACGCAATTGCCAATTAAAGATTAATTGATTTGATTTGAATGTTGGGCGGTGGACCCTTGAAAGAACTTCACCTGGCGCTCAGGCTATTGCCCTTTGTTTCCAGGACAACCCTCTGGACCAGGCACCCTCATCGAGTTACTCTTCGATGATGTCATTGTTTTTGGAAATTGTAACTCTCACGTTGAAGCATACCCTATGGCCCAGTGGTTGAGGTGCGCTGCTTTACGAGGGAAAGTGATCCTCTGCCCCTGCGACATTCGGCAGCCTCAATAGCCGGACATGCCTTCGGCACAGTGGCAGAGGCCGTGCTTCTTTACGAGCCGTCTTGCCCCTATGTCGGGAGCTGCTCCTTGAGTTCCAGTGCCTGGTGGGGTAGGGTGGGTAGTTCGATTCGCATGAGGTCGCCAAGCTAGGCACGATATCCAGAGCACTACCCTAGTGTACAGTGTAATCTTATGACATGGGACCATTAGCATGAAGTCTTCTGAGGGGACCAGTTTAAGGACTGTTCTGACCCTTGGGTAGAAATACATAGAAAATTTTCCAATGGTACCGGCTCAGGAATGGAACCCGAGGCCCAAAATTGGAAGCCTCTGCACTCATATACCAGTGTCAAAAGCTCTACAGAGCGAAAAATTATCTTACCATAATATTGATTGAGTAAAATGAGGAAATTGAATTTTGCGGTTAGAACTTTGTATCGATATAAGTATGCGCTCGAGCGTAGGCAGTCTGACTCGGGATTCCTCTAATGCACTAATGTGTAGGTAGCTACTACACGGCTATATAGCTACGGGGTTAGTCGGGGAAGAGTTCTGCGTTGTCTAACAGATTCGGAAAGTCACCGCATAGTGGGGAGCCACTTTGCTTACCTTGTAGGGAATAAACAGTCACAATGTTACATTCGCCCCATGACTATCATCACTTCAACGTCGCGGCTCATCGGTAACACTCCTGGCTAACAGCAAAGACGACTCGGGCTTGATTCCCGGCATCGACGGAATACCGAGTATAATATCTCCTCCATATTTCTAAGGCAGGATCCGTCCACATAGCCTTACTGATGAGTGCAGTTGTGGACCCGGGACGAAATGCAGAAGAGAAAGAAAAGTGGTAGAATGCCATCACCCACTGACATGCCGCTATAGCCTGAAAGCGACAAACATTCGAGAAAGCTTATATTCGGGCGTCTCGAGCAGCAGTGCTCCTCATCTCCTCTGGAGAAATCCTACCTTTGGCTCTAATCCGGCGCATTTGTCCAGCGGAAAGCCGATGCGCGCAATAGTTGCGGGGTAGATCTCGTTATCTCGACTTTGGCAATACACATATGTTATGTTAAGTACTTCCAAGCGCGGTTAGCACTCGGATAGGTGCAGGGCATCTATGATATACACTTGGATGTATTTTCGCTATGGTTAACTAATGTTGAGCGGGAGATTGGACGTCCGATGCAACCGTCTATACTCGGAAGAAGGTTTTCTGTATTTTTTCTCTTCCCTAGCCAAATGTCCAGACAAATGCGAGTACTTCCAATAAAGTCGGATGCAGTCGCTGGGTGTCACTGATTGTTATAACAGTTCATACAGTGACTGATGTGGACGGGTGGCTTAAGCTTCACCGGGGTTTGTAATATAAAGATACAATACAATAGGTTTTGACCTCAGTGCTTTGGGACTTAAATGGACCAACCATCACATAAATAATAACAATAATAATCAGGGTTCTAAGTCTCAGTTATTTAGCACATCGTCACTTTCTACTGAATCTTGTATTATTGATTTATTTATATTTTTCACCGGGCAGGACAAGGGAACTGACAAGGGTACTGAATTATAAAAAATCTATAAAAGATTTAATTAAAAAGAGAGCCATATCATAATGTACTTCTTTTGATGGACAGCTTATGTTTTCCTACTTCCTGGCTGAAAGACGCAATGGTAAAAAAATATTTATTTTAAAAAAAAAGTTAAATAAGTTTATTGTCGCTCCTCATTTTAAATTTGAAGATAGGAAAATCCTTAGCAGTTTGTTATTAAAAGATGCATATCTAGCTACTGTTGATCTTAAAGATAATTAATTATTGATCCCAATAGCAAAACCCTTTAGAAAATATCTGAGATTTATCTTTGGTGAGAGTTTCTATGAGTTTAATTGTGTTTCCTTCGGATTGTGCTCTGCACCTTTCATTTTTACAAAAATAATGAAGCCTGTTGTCCAATACCTCAAATCTAAATCCTTTTCATCAACGCGAAATAACGCGAGATAGACTAGGAACTTTGGTAGGTATTCCTGCTGAATATTAATAAATGTAACCTTGAACCATCCAGAAAGATGAAATTTTTAGGATTTTTATGGCATACAAGAAAAATGATTATCGAATTAACCAAGGAAAAAAGGAAAATAATTTTAGATTGAGCAACAGAAATCAGTAAAAAATCTTTTTGTAAGATCATAAAACTAGCTAAATTTATTGATACATTTGTAGCAGCTTGTTCAGTCGTTCAATATGGTAGCTTATATACGAAAAATTTGGAACGAGAAAAATATCTAGCTTTATAATCCGCAAATGAAAACTTTGAAAAGAGGATGGTTCTGCATCCTAGTATACCAGGTGATGTAAAATGGTGGATAAAAAATATCATGACCTTTAACAACGCTATTAGAACGCCCAGTTACAAGCTCGAAATGTTTACAGACTCCTCTTTAACGGGTTGGGGAGCAGTTTGCAATGGCGTGACAGCACATGGATGGTAAAATTTAGAGTAGTAAAAAATACACATTAATTCTCTAGATCTATTAGCTGATTTCTATGTACCTAAATGTTTCGCAAATATTTGCGTTCATGTGAGTGCTACTTAGAGTAGACAACAAAACTGCCATTTCTTACATTGATAGAATGGGTAGCATCCAGTATCCTAGTTTACTAAATTATGTAAAGAAATTTGGCAGTGGTGTGAAGAGCGACAATTATGGATTTTTTCTTCCTACATCAGAGCAAGTGATAACTCTATTGCAGACAGAGAACCACGAATTCTGCCAATTGAAACTTAATAGGAAATATCATCCGGGGCATTCAGAAAAATTCAAAAAGCATTTGGCCCTTTCCAGATTAATTTGTTTGCTTCAATATTAATGCAAAATGCGAAATATTTGTATCCTGGAAGCAAGATAAAGAAGCGTTTGCTGTAGACGCATTTACTTTAAATTGGACTCATTACGTTTTCTCTAATTTTGAGGTCTTTGCGAAAAATAATTGCAGATAAAGCTGACGGTGTTATAGGGGTTCCATTTTGGCCAATTCAGTCTTGGTTCCCTCTTTTCAAGTCCCTTCTAGTGGAAAATTTCATTTATTTAGCTTCTGATAATGAATTACTATTATGCCCTTTCAGGAAAAACCACCCGATGGCAAAGAATCTTATCCTGGCTGCAGGGAGATTATCAGGAAGTCATATATAGGACGTGCCATTTCAGAATCCTCCATTCCAATGGTTTTGACTTCGCTATCTGATGGCACTTTACAACAATACGATAAACCTATCAGACTTTGGTGGAAGTTTTACAAAGAAAACGAACTTTTCATCTTTAGCGCATCTGTCTCAGAAGTTTCAGGGTTTTTGACTAAATTATCAGAGAACACAAAAACATACGGCATCATAAATACTTATAGGTCAGCATCGTCATTAATTGTATCGGAGGAATTAAGCAATGATGCGCGAGTAAAAAGATTTTTAAAAGGCTTATCAGTTCCAAAACCCCAAAACGCAAAATAGAACGATAATTGGGACCCACAGCTAGTTTTAAGTTTTGTTTCGAAACTCTGGCCAAATGCGGAGCTCAGTTTGAAAAATGGAACTAAGAAACTTTCTATCCTCATTGCGTTAGCCTCGATACAGTGTGTTCAAGGAGTACTTACTCAGAACAACAATTATTCACCCGTCAAATACAGATATGTTATTTATGACGTTTTAAAAATCTCACCGTACAACTACTTCGCAAACAATTAGTTGTTGGTTAAACGAGATACTTCATAAGAGTAAGATCGACACGAAAAGCTTTAATTTACTTTTGCAGCAGCTCGGAAGGGAGTTAATATAGAAGTTATTATTCGTAAAGGAGCAGGTTGGACTAAATAAGTCAGATACATTTGCTCAATTTTATAAGTGCCTACTAAGGGAACCAAATTCTGAGTTTGCTTTGAGTGTTCTCACTCTGTAATGTAAAATCTTATGAGAAGAATAAATAAATTTCAAATGGCAAATCTGACGCTTTAAACTACTACAATTGATCTAGAGGACGAGACTACGTAGAATAAATATACGATTGAACGAACTTACCTGAAGTGAAGTTCAATCGAAATTATGCGAATGGGTTTGGTCCGAATAGATCAAACCCTCCATTTTATTTCCCTTATCCCTTGTGTTTTGCGATTTGAATATCAAAAAGCGTAATTAGTACGTGGCCAAAGGGGCGCCCTCTCATGGAGATATGGACAATTGATTTTGCGCGCGTGACTTCTAAATTCTGTGAGTTGAATCGAGTAACTTGCGTTATTGATCTATTTGGATCAGACCCACTCGCATAATTTCGATTGAACTTCACTTCATGTAAGTTCATTTAATCGTACAATTTTGCATATACTTGAATAAGAAAAGGAATCGTATTTACTTGGGGATAAATGGATTTGCCATCTTTTTGCTTGCTTTGGATCAACACCAAGCGGTGAAGATTTTGTGGATGAGGGAAATTTTTCAGAAACGAAAATGTGTCACCAACTAGGGCGTATAAAAATTGGCACGTGCTAGAAACCGTTTACCATCGACGTCTACATCTAAGCTCCTATCTTCAGTTTCTTTCCCCCTTCTCTGACACAACTTTTTTGCTTATCTTTTATTTGACGGCTGACACGTGACTGGATGTAATGAAATAGAAGATTCTGCGAGTATCAAAATATATATCCTGCTGTTTTACTGTTTTTACCTCTCACTACATTGATGAATTTCCACCCACTTCTAGAGACAAAAAGACCAAAAACATCTAAAAAAATTCATCTAAATTGAAGCGAAATTCGATTTCCCCATTTCACTCAACAAATATTTTAACTAGATATTTTTTCGCTCTGTAGTGGTACATATTTTTGATATAGCAATAGATCAAATTCTATCAATATTCTAATTCTTCACTTTACGCCAAAAGTATAAGTAGCAAATATCTTTTTGCTCTACAGACACACTTTTATTTCAATAAAAAATAACTCTATACAACAAAAAGGTATCTAATTCTAACATTTGTTGAAATTATGAAACTGATTTTAAGGCTGTAACTTGAAACCGACACTCTTGAGGATTTCGAATCAATCTAGAGATGCGACGGGACATAACGAATTCTAAATATTGAAAAGCTTAATTTTTAATTTATCTAAATGGAGTCGAAGCAGATTATAAGTAACGCAGTCAATCTCAAATCGGAATATTAATTTCTATTGTATCAGGTAATAAGTTTATTGGATCGTGACAAAAACTGAATTATAAACAATGCAACAACTTTGTTCGACTCTGCCAATAATTTGGTAATAAAGTATTGATTTATGATAATTTATTTCAATATTCATAGCTTCACAATAGCGAGAGGACGAAAAATATGGATTTGGTGTTCCATATTTATCGTCCTGAATTTATCGGTATCAATTTGAATATTAATTTTCTAGAAGTTCTGCATATACATTGAAAGAAGAACGGAAAATACGAAACGTTGAATTTTCCACCAGTGGCCGGTTATTAAATCAATTTCACCATAGTTCATTGTCTCCAAGTATATAGTTATTTTTCCAATTTTTCTTTTTCTTATCCAATTCCTACCTTACTCATGTTTTATTGTTCAAGGGCTCACGATTGCACGAAAAGGAATTTCGAGTTAAAAATTTGGACAATTTACTAAAAGACACTAAAATATCTAATCAAATATTTGTCAAATAAAATGAAGAAATTGAATCGTGGAACTATAACTTGAATCAGAGATACTTTTAACGTTTTTCCATAAATTTTATTTTGACCAATTTACATCACTCCTACTATAGTTTGAAATTTCCGCTTTTGGGCTAACGCTCCAAAAGGCCTTCTAATTTACATGGATTGTTTTTGCTTTCAAATAATTTCTTAAATTACTTTATTGTTTTTAGGTCTCTTTGAATTATAATCTTTTATTTTCAATTTACTTTGAAGTGTTTTGAAACCTTTTTAATCCGTTGAATTTCGCCAATTTTTCTTGAATTAATTAAAAATTTTCAATTCCTTATGAATTCTTCTAATTCCTTAGATTACTTTTAAATTCATCTTGAATTTTTTTTTTACTTTCTTTAAATTCTTTTTAACTTACCTTGAATTCTACTCAAACGTCGTTGAACAACTTGCTTTTCATTGAACTTGGATTCAAGTAAAGTTTCCTTAGAAAAGTCGCTGTATTTGGTTACATTCAGTGTTGCATTTGATTGTGTGCATTTATGTGTGTGGAAATAAGTTGATAGACTAGGGTCATAGTGGGATGAAACGGTGGAGAAAGAGTGTTTTACGTTTGAGAGGACGGTAAGCCGCTGATGTATCACTGGTTGAGTGTGCGGAGTCAGCGTTGCCAGTCCAACAAACTGGACAATTCGATTTTTTGTAACTCGCCTCTCCTTTCATTCCGGTGACAACGTGCTGAAGCTCGAGGAAAACTCTTTCATGAGCAAAATGGACTGGTAGAGGCAAAAGGAAAACAAATTCACCATGCACAGACGTAAACCTAAATCCGACTGAAGGGATTCGAGAGATTTAAATTGCACCTCTCTTATCAGATTTCCAAAATAGGAGTCTGCACTTTCAAATTACAACCAACGGCAGAAAAATAGTTCTAAAATATTTAAATTTTATTAGCTTTTACTTCAGAGAGGTAAAAATGATTTTTTATTGAATAAAGATTGTTGAGATTCTTTCACATAAATAATTTTTAAAACTTTCTTTTAGTTGTATAAAAATTCTCTTATAAAAGAATTTCGGAAACATTGAAAACTGTTCAAGTGTTTAATAATAGTATATTATACACCAAGAGAGGAAAACATGCGTTTTTTATCGAGTGCTACTAACATCGTGCGAGACAAAAATGTCCATAGATGTGAAACTCTTGACAAAGTGGGAGGGTAGGTATGGTGCAGAAGCTCTCATATCAAGACCTAATTTCTTCAGCCAGACAATTTTTTATGAAAACCTTGTGGCTGTGGAACTTAGGAAGACTAATTTTTTAATGAATAAACCAATTTATGTACGGCTTTGTGTGCTGGATGTTTCGAAAAGCTAGATTTATGATTTTCACTACGATTATATAATTAAGGAATATGGTAAAAAGTGTAAACTATTGTATACCAACACTGACAGCTTTATGTATGAAGTAAAATGTAATAATATTTTGCGGATATGGAAGAAGATATCCATAAATTTTAAATCTCCGATTTGTCTTCAAATAATGTCTACGGAATCCGCAAGCCAACAAAAAGATTTTAGGTTTGATGAAAGATGAGTACAGTAAAAAGATAGTAACAGAGTTTTTTGGATTGTGCAGCAAAATGTGCAGTGTTCGGGTTAATGGTCAAGATTTTATAAAGAAAGTGAAATGTGTAAAAGCGGGCATAATGAAGAAGAATATAAGTTTTGACAATTATACTGAATGTTTGCAAAATTAGTTGAACATCACTTGAAGTATACTTTAACATTAGTTTAACATTAGTTAACTATACTTTAACATTACTTTAACTATACTTTAATCTTACTTTAACTATAATGCAACTATACTTTAACATTACTTTAACTATACTTTAACGTTAGTTTAACTAAACTTTAACATTACTTTAAATACATGGCAAACTTGTGTATCCAACTATTATGTGAACTGTCAAAACCAAACCATTTAATATAAACTTTGTTATCACTTCCATTAGTTTATATGTTAGTGGTCTCGTAGCCATAATGCCATGCACAGTAAATGCTTCTGTTGTCCATTTAGGTATATATCATTTCTCCAAGACATTTTTGTACTTGTGTGCCAACTCGAACTTTGTGACCGACTTTGAATTTTACTTTCTTTGAAGATGTTTTCCGTTCTTTATTTAATCTTTGTAAAAGTCCCCCTTCATCCTCAGACTTAACATGTTTAGGTTTCATTCCAATAGTATGATGTTTTGTTTCATTGTATTTGGAAACGAGGACTGGAAAGATTTCTAACCACTTGTAATTACCTTGCAAACTGAATTGCGGCCACATCAAATTTTTGAGTGTTCTATTAAATCGTTCAACAATTGATGCTCTTAGATTAATATAAGTTTAATATAGTTTGATGTTATATTTTTGCATTAAACTCTTAAATTGTAATTCTTAAAACTCTTTGCCTTGATCGGTATGAAAATTTTTAGGAACACGTCCCTGCACAAGAATGGATTTCATAGTTTGAGAAACATCTTCTCCATTTTTACCCTTGATAGAAACAACTCAGGCATATTTTGACAATATATCTATCACCGAATTTGTTAAGATCATCTTTCCTGATGAATGCTTCAATAGGTTTTTGTTTGAACAAAAGTTCGAATAAACCAGTATTTTTCACATAACTCTTATTACCAATACTGATATATTGACCCTCAAAACTTATAAGCTTTTCACCAATTATAAACGATCCATAAACTACCCATTAATGGTTCTCATAAAAATGAATCTGCTATTATTAATCTCACCAAACTAGGTCTGGTTGTACTACTCACATTTAATTCAATTTCCGACGTTGACGAAAGAAAGAATAAATTTAATATTGGTGATTAGGTGGTAAATATATCCGCTGGTAGCTATGAAATTGATGATATTGAAAAATATGTACAGATGTTTCTTGCAAAAAATTATGACTTTTCTATCATAATCATTCCAACAAACAAAGATGAGCTCGAGAGATATATACAAAAGAATTTGGAAACAAAAGGTATTATAATAAGTATTAAACCCAACAACAATACGTTACGTAGTGAAATCAAGAGTAATCTTGAAGTTAACTTTAAGCCAAAGGATTCTATTGGTCAACTGTTGGAATTTACATCACGTATTCTTGAAGCTAATAAGAATCACACATTAGAGTTACTAGTATCTATCCTCAAAGTGAATCCTCTCATAGTTGAGTCCAATATTACAACCGGAGCATATATTAACAATCGTAAAGTTTACACGATTCATGAATCCTTCTCAATAAAGATAGTTAAAGTAGCATCACATGTCATTTATGTTCCGACCGACGTAAAGACAATACATCATATTCTGCTTCGCATTGTTGATGAAGACGGAAACTTGGTAAATTTTCGAGGAGAAACTATAACAATCCGATGACATATAAATTCAACGTGGTGGGTATTGTTTATGATCGTAAAGTTGGTGGAAGTTATATAAGTAAACCACCATGTCAGAAATCAATCTGCAGTCTTCAATCAGTTTTCAAGAGACTAAGATCTCAGAACGTGCTCTTCCTGAAAGAACTAGGTCTAAGACTTGTACAAGAAAACATAAGAGGAAGAAACAGCGACCATTATTTTATATATTTTTTACCTGTCACGGTTTGGGTTATACTAAAAATAGGCAGATATATATATATATATATATAAGAAATCTCTAATTAATCCGTATTTTGATGGAACTGACGACATTCTTTTTAGGACTCTTCTTTTTCGGAGTTATTTTAGCACCTATAAGTAACTTTTTAGCCCTAACTAAAACGAAGAATGTATCGAAAAAATGTGATATTTCCTTGCAAAGTATTTAATTCTTTCGATGCACTCAAGGACCATTTACCTCTCTGTCCTCTACACTTGTCGCCAACGCCCTTCTTTCACCATTATTTAATTAATTTAAACATTATATTTCTATTCAAAAATGCACTTAATGCATCATTGAAGAAGTCATATGTGTATTGTGTATTCTCTTGAAAAATACTTACTTTAGGGAAATAGACACGTCATTATGATGTCTTCCTAATGTCATAAAGATATTATTAAAACATCCTAATGACATGAGCAAAGGATGTAAAGTCGCCATTCAATAACTAAAATGAATAAACCCTTCGATCGTCACTTCTCAGAATGGAAAAACGAGGATTTCGATCAATGTTGGTGTATAGAGCCTATAGAAGAGACGTAAGTAGTTGATGTTTAGTATTCAGGTGCTATTTGATTCCTCGGGTTCGTAGGGATACGTGGTCTGCATTGTTTTCGACTTGAACGTCTCAGTTGGTTTTACTTGGTCTCACTTGGTCTCATTCGAGGCGCCTTCTCTACTGGGTGATCTGAGGGGTTTGGGGACAACAGGAAACAGGAACATGGGGATGAGAGTGGGTGGAATGAAGGGGTTGAACGAGTGGGAATTTGCTATGTCCCAACGCAGCGACCGGGGCCGAAGGAATATTATCGTATGGCGTGCGGCTGGCGGCTGGCACCTCCCTGCGAAATCCTCGTTACTGACATACATTATACTAATTCCAGGTCATGTAACACCCACTTTGCTAAGACATTAGTATAAACCAACCTCGCTCGCCAAGGATACTAAATCTTGCACGTGCCCTACGTACCATCTTGCCAACCCAGTACCCGCACCACGATTTTCGCGGTCTGGCTACCCTAACCAACCCTAACCTGTGATCCAACCTTTGCTGCCTTCGCCTTCTTTGCCTGGAACTGATTTTGCAGCAGCTGCCAACCGACGTGGTTTTGTAGCCTAATCTTATCACCTTATCTTCAATCGAGTGCAAGACGAATAAGATTTCTCCAGTTGGCCTTTTTCCTTTTTTCTACTGTGACAGTGTTCGGGAAATTCTGAGCTTGTGATTTGAAGCGACCAAGCATGATCAGGAATCAGATATTCATAAAATTAAATTATCGCGGGTCGTCAATATTTAGATGACAGTGAAAATTGAACTGCTATACAAAAAAAAAAGGTCAAGAAATTTTTCGCAAACATCCTATCTCTACGACCACTTTACGACAATGTCCATGTGCGTAAAATGTCTTCACGATGTCAAAAAGACATTGCCAAGCCGTAAGACGCAACGTCTTTACGATACGTAAAAACATCTTCACGCCATGGACTTAAAATGTCGTAAAGTCGTTGTAGAGAGATCATAATGATGTCGCAAAGACGACGATAACTTTTGTGCCCATTGCGGTAGGTATGTTAATAGAAAGTTCGTGACACCACGTTAATGCAGCACGAGTCATATACTCGAAAATAAAGTTTTTTGAGGTTCTGTTCAACCGGGTGAGGTTGATATTGCTTTTTAAGCGTTTATAATACTAATTAATTAATAAAAAATATTCAAATACATCTGGGAATCTTAAAAGACATCAAGATATCTAATAAAATTTTTATTTTAAAGACATCTTAGGAGATGTCAAATACTTTGAAGGATTTCAAAAGATTAAAAAAAAAACATTTAAATTATTTCAAGAGTTTTCGAGAGAGCTTTACAGGTTTTAAAGCATTTCAGAAAGTTAAAAAATACTGCCAAAAGATCTCAAGCAATCTCTGTAGATTTTAAACAAGTGCTAAAGACTTCAATGGATTTCTAAAGTTTTTCAAAGATCAAGGGATTTAGAAATATTTTATGAGATTATTAGAGATTTGGAAATCCTATTTCAATTTTGAATTGAATTAAACATTGTATAAATGAAAGGAAAATATCCATACATATAGTGTCAGTTGGAGGCTAATCCGATCCAACTTTTCCATCCGAATCAATCCAAGCCTTTAATCGGAATGAAGCCAAGGGTAATCCGCACCAATAGTTTAATGCATATCAATTCAAATTTTTAATTCGAATAAACTGGATCGGATTGATTTAGATACAAATTTTTGTTTTGACGACGGATTAGTTCAAGGGAGACAGATTCAGCTTGACATTAATTTTGAACAAGTCCGAAAGTTTTCAAATCATTCCGAAGTTTATATTTGAACCAAACAGTTTCATTCCGATCATTCATAATCGGAACGAATTTCCCAATCCGATTGAGTACGGTTAATGCGAATTAATCAGAATTAATCCAAAATTTAATCCGCATAAATCCGCTTAATTGATTTTGAATGGTCTTCGGAATGAATCGGATTGAAAACTTCCTTGGGACAAGATCGGAATAAAACTGCTTGATTTGTATACAAATTCCTGAATAATTCATAAAATTTTGGAATAAATTTCAATCCGAAACTTTTGTCAGAGGGATTAATTTGAATAGGATTATTATTTGAAATTTTCAGTAGGAGACTACCTCCTTTTCGAATTGAAACCGGAGGGAAGTGAGTTTCTCGCAGCTCTTCTAAAGCTTGCTCAAATTCCAAGGAAATATATGATCATGAGGGTGCTCAATTCGACTCCGATTGGTGGCTGTTGGCTTGAAGTGGGTAGAATCCCACCACGAGAATCAAACTTGAATTCAAAATGAGATCCCCTTTCACAGTGTATCCACCCACCCCAAGAAGAAATGAACACTCGCTGCATATACATTCGAACAAAGCGTCGACTCGTGGAACTCGCTTTACTAGTGTGAACCCGATTTCAGATTGCAGATAGGTTTTCACAGAGACTCTTAAACTCTTCTTTTTTCTCCAAGACAACCCTAACAAAGCCTCATGCTATTCCCATATTATCAAATCCCACTACTTTAAATTTAGTAATCGACCCTCAGAATAATATCAAAACATTTTCTTGGTCTATATGATTGTTCGAATTAGCCTCGGATTCATTCGAATTTAAAGTTCGGATTGATTCAGATTGAAAAGTTTGTTTGTATTCGAATTGAATGTTCGGACAGCTACGGATTAAACAATTTTTATCGGATTAGCTCGGACTCATCAGATTCGCTTGAAAATTGAAGTAACGTTTTTATTCGGATACCTATAGTGAGAGCGATGTTTTTATCCTCAAAAAGCCTGAAAAATTATGATCCAGAACGAAGAAGGCTTCGATCCTCTTGAAGAAAACGAGCTCAAGGGACTCTTGCATATAGTCGTAATTAACTCCTATTTTAATTGAATCCCTACTCCCTCGGGCTGACGAGAGGCGTTAAACAGACTTCTTCCCTTGCCCCTGTATTCCGATGCGGATCTCTAGAAATCCTCTTCTCAACGCCCTCCCCCTCAGCCTCCGCCAACTCTCTAAGCACTGTTCTCTGCCCAAGCTCTCTTTTCTCCCCTGCTTGAAGTCCCGAGGTTCCGGACTGGAATTTCCGGCTTAGCTTAAGAGCTAATAGCAAACTGCCACCCCCCCAACCCTACAGCTCCTTTTCTCACCCCACACAGTCGACCAACGTTCTTCCCTCTCAGCCCCTCATTGAAGAATTCAACCATCTCATGATGCATTTCTAGCCTCGAGAAATTCCTTAGTGCAGTGTCAAGGGAGATCGTAATTAATGGAAAACTGATTAACTTTTAATAGAAAATTTTGCAACATATAATTTTAGATTAATAATAATACCCTTACTATTGAAAACCATAGAATCGGTTTTTGGAACAGTCGAGAAAAAAAGAGGGTCTCACTTTTGAAATTAAACAAAAATTCGTAACTATTCTATACTTTGTTTATGACTTGCTAGGCACTTGAAATTTGTATCGAATTGTTGTTTATCCAAAAGGAGGCAGTTTTTTCAGCCTCAAACTGACATCTAGTGAGTTTCTTTCGGACTAGAAGGTTTCATTATCGACTTTCGCAACACTGCGGAACTTTGAAGATTTAGGTGTTAGGTTCGTTTTCCTACAATCGGTAGATACATACATTTATCTTATAGGTAAAACCAATCTACTGTCGATATTTGTATCCTACGATCCGTACTATATGTCGATATATTTTTTTCTAAATTTTTAAGATTCCCACGCAGTTTGAGATTATACCGGTAAAGTATAGGTAGATTTAAAGCGTGCTAATAGGTACGTTAGTGTTACACAAAACAAATACTCGTAGAAATCAATTTTAAAATATTCAAATATTTGAAGAGATTTTAATGGATTTTAAAAGTTGCCGTAAAATTTTAAGAAATTTCAAGAGGTTTCTACTAATTTTAAAGATATTCAGTAATGTTAAGGTATTTAAAAGTTTTTCGGCGAATTTAAAAGATTTTTCTAATGATTTTGAGGAATTTTAAAAGAATTAGTAAAACATTAAGAAACTTCGTGGAATATTAACAAATCTGAAGATACTTCCTGGAGTTTTAAGTAATTTTAAGACGTTTCTAGGCATTTCAAGAGATTTCGAAGATTTTTGTGAAATTTTAAAGAATTTTGAAAGCTTTCTACGAATTTTAGGTAATTTTAAGTAGTTTAAAAATTTATCGTTGAATTTTAAAGGATTTTAAAAGAAATTGTATACAATCTTATCAGATTGATAATTTATTTGCATTTTTAATACATTCCTGTCAGGGAAATTTGCTTGAAAGTAAGAGAAATTGGAAAATGAATCTTGTGACCAGCCTGTATTTATTTTTAAAAATGAATTTCCAATTTTCTAACAATAAGCTATCCTTATTTTTTAAATATGCATTAAAAAGCAATTGCAATTTAGCTTGCTCTTTCATCATTTATAAGTCAATGATTTAAAAAAATGACATTTTCAAATTCTTTGTTAATTCTTAAGAAATATAATGTATTCTCATCAATCTTTTTATTTCTTTTAAATTCAATCCAGAATTCCAGCTTGAATTCCTTTAAATTATTTGCATTTATTGGCACAAACATCTTAATTATCATTTGGGGTCGCTTTTATTTTTATGATGACTCATCGACATCACACTGTCTACACTTTGAGAAATAAATTATAATAATTTAGACATAACTTTTTACAGTACTATTTCTTGAGGGTAGTTTTTGACCATTTAGAAACAATATTCTTTTTATATTTTTTTTATTGTTTTCAATTACAATTGCTAACTTTTTGAAACAAATAAAATCTAATACAACATTTTTTTATTGGAATCACTGATCACCACCTAGTCTCCTCCTCAACATGTCTCTAACAACCCGCATGTTAGCATTGGCTTGTTGAAGAAAAGCACGCCTGTCCCTTACTTCAATATAAGTATGTTGGTTTAAGTTTATTTCGTACATCTTACCATGGACAATTATTGGAAAAAAGCGAACCCCGTCGGTCATTCCGCAAAATATTCCATCTTCTATTATTGGAAAAGCATTAGGATGTCCAGTTGCCCGAATCTCATTATTTTCATTATAATAATAAGGACTAGGAAGGTCCATGAGATCTCGCTGCATACGACTCAATAATCGAAGAGGACCAGATTGTGAACTTAATTCTGTAACAAGAAATAAAAGCTTGTGAATTGTTTGTTTTTAATTATGTTTTTAAGTATGATATTTTACGATATTTTATTTATTTTTTTCCTACTAAGGTATAATTAATATTTTATTTTTAAAAAGTGAGTTTTATAGTAATAACAGTTACATGATATGAATTTTAAAAACTTAAACAATTTTTCAAAAATAATATAATCTTTTTAGAATAAGATCAACGTAACCAAATTCAAATTATCGCGCGGGATTTCCGGCTGGCAAGTATGGATTGTTGAAAATCATAATCGATACCTACACAACGACGAATCAAGCACCATATAAACATATTTTGTGTATAAAATATATAATATATATATATTATATATTTTATAGTATATGTGGACTGCTATGGATACGGAAAAACTTCTATTTTTACAATTGAAGAGGAATTTTTTGTATAAAATTTGATAGTAAAAAAGTTTATAAAAATATTTACTAATGTATTTTTATTAATATTTATGACTAACTTAGACTCATAACTTAGTTTAAAGCTATCTCGATACAAAACTAATTTTTTTTCTACGCGGAAGAGACAAAATTTTCAATTTGTTTATAAACGTTTTAATTGCTATATTTAACTAAATATTATTAAAGATTTATTACTTATAACTATCTGAAGTCTTCCTGTCGATTGAAGGAATTTCTAACTTGATAAAACCTCAAATTTAAATATTTTGCCAATTTATTCATAAAATTTCTTTATAACAATTAAATGGAGTAATAAACAAATTATATATATATACAGATTGCCTAAGTAGTTATTAAAGCGTAAAAAATAGCTATGAACATTTCCTCCCACTATGAAGCGTGGCGTCGGAAATTCGTTTTTTTTAATAAAAATAATTACTATTCGTTATGTTACTTAAAAATAATAAATTGCGAGTTTGACAAATCATTTTTAAAAAAATTTTTTTGAAACAAGTCGAATTTGTTCAAAAAATTCAAAGTTAATTAACCAATGTTTATAAATAGTAATCTAGACCAACAGTAACAATATTATAATAAAAGAAAAATTTGAATAAAACATTGAACAAATGGAATTTGTTTAAACAATTAAAAATCAATATATAATTTTTATAAATATTCCACCAAAATATTTTAAGAAAAAAAATCATTAAAACAAGACCAATATTAATAATTTTAATTTAAAAAAAAATGAATTTTCGAACGAAAATTATTTTAAAAAATGGAATTTGTTTAAGTGATTAAAAAATAAATACCCATTGTAGATAAATATTCCATTAGGCTTAACAAAATCGTTTTTATTTAAAAAAGAAACGGTAATAAAGTGTTCAAAAGATTTCAAAAAAAAATTTGCAATGCATTTTCGAACCACCACCTTAATGGATAGGTTTCGTTTTTAGACTAATGTAAAAAACGAAGATAATTAGAATTAATAATAATAGTTAAATGTAAAAATTGTATCCTTTGAAATTCCTTAAAACCAAATTTAATCCCTTATACCTTCTGTTCGTTACTTATAATAATAGTATGTATACTTACCAACAGAAAACGCGAATACAACAAAGATGAGAAAAAGTCTGCCATTGAAGAGCCCCATTTTAAAATTTTTTAATTTGAAGAAAACTTGTTTTACCAAAATGTTGTAAACTCTAAGTGAATAATTTTTCTACAATTTTTGGACAATATATACTTAGAAACCTTATGCTAATGCAGGTATTATAAAACGTCAATATTTATATTATACTTAAATCATGGGCGTGTTTATAATTCAAAACCGTACGTGCGTGTGTTTGTACGACATGCCATACCTCCGTATTACTGTTTTTGTCCTGAATCTGGGTTAATAGCTTTCGCAAGATAATCATATGATTTTTAAAATGTAACGATCTATAAATATTTGGAAGTCACGCTCACCTTGCTTAAAATGTTGCAATGCGAGCGAAAATAAGTTCCTAATTAAACAAATTCAATGATAAATCAGAATCAACATACCGAGACACAGAGTGGTCGGAAAAAAACACTGTAATCGTTTGCAAAAAATTAATTGTTATCTGAAACGAGTATATTACCTTCAGAATTGAATAATAGGACAAAAAAACTAATCCCCTTTCAAACTAAATACTTAACAATTTTTAAAATATTTGTTTGTTTAAAATATCTGTTCAACATACCATACATATTATGGCCATCAAGCTAGTACAATAATAAAGTCTAAATCTAGTTAATAGTACCCTGGATTAGGAGTATCATTAGTATCAATAAATCAATAGAGAAAATATGCTGGCTCTAATCTGTGATAGAGTAATAAAGATTCAAAATGTAAAAGCTGCAGAAGAAATATGAAAGAATAAACCACTTATTTCGGTATACAGCAGATGTGTTGCAATATTCGACAAAAGATAAAGCAGCATATGAGTCACAATTTTTACGTCTTTATATTTTATATCTAGAAATAATTACGTTCCTAGTATTACATTCACTATGGCAAAAATAAAAATAATTCATACGACTTTCACGTACGTAAAATGAGTGTTTGACTCAATACAACATACATACAATTCGTTAATGATCGAAACAATTAACCAGCAAATATATTTCAAATTAACATATGCAAAAAATTGAAAAAACCAACAATTGATAGCAACATTTTATACCGTCTTTCGCTCGCAAATGGTATTTTCATTAGTATTTTTATTCTTCCTAGTGTGAAGAACTAGCCCCATCATTGCCACCACGGTTGGCACGTTGTTGTCTATTACGTCTCCATTGGGCCATAAAATTGTCTAGAAGTTCCATTGCAAAATTTGCGCTCACTTCAAAAAACCGACGGGTTCTGATGTCAATTATAGCACGCCTGTTATCAGGATCTACTGGATAAAAATTGCCATTTTGTGCTGCTCCAAGAAAGTACCCATCTACAACTATTGGAACGCCTCCAATACTATGTCCGGTTAATCGAACAGTTTCATTTTCTATCACATAAGAAGGAGGACGTGCATGCGGATATGGCGGCGGTACAACAAAATTTACTTGTGAACTTAAATCTGTAAGAAAAAAATGAATAATTTGAGAATCATAATTTGAGTAAAACATGCAGTTCCAGGTGGAACTTTCAGTACCGCACCATCCTTGGCATTGGTTTTAAAATTATTCCTGCAGGGAGTTGATATAATACTGGTGCACTACCAGGCCAGTACCAGACAAAATTTATGCACTAATTAGGAATGTTTTAGACATGTTTTGAGATAGAGAGATGTGTATTGTTACGTCGCAACAATTAAATTCATAAGTTAACAACAAGTTATTCTAATTTTTGTGTTTGAGCAACGAAAACCTTGAACCGTACTTTCTTACGAAATTATTAAATTCTCAACATTCTGTAACTCAATCTTGTCTATCGGCTCGGAACCCTTCTTTTTGCAACTGTCTACATTTTTTGGGATTTTGCAATAGTCTGCAAATTTGAAACATTTCGTACCTCTACCTTTTTAGCAACTGCGGAATCTAGCATCTAGGTTTCCGCATTCTGTCTTAGATATATAAGTCCGCTGCCGAACGAATCTCTAACCAAAACGAGCTAGAACTTCTCCGTTGTATATACTCTTCAAATAAACATTATAGTAAAGGAAACCTTCATTTACACAACGATAATTCTGTACTTCTAATTTCATTTCCATTGTAACCACAAAACATGTATTATATAGAATACTTCAAGCTGCAGATCTGCTATTATTCTAGAACTTACCAATAGAATTAAGTAGAGTCGCAAAAGTTAAGAACATAGTTCCAATGTTAAAAAGACACATCTTTAAAAATGGAAAACTGCTGTGTTAAAGTTTACTGGAACACTGAAATACGTCCATTGATGTTATCTTATTTATAAACCCCTCCTATAATGCAATATATCGCATCATCATTTAACTTCGTCGTAAAATTAAACATTATGTTAAACTATATGAAATTCGGTGTGATTGTAAAACTGTTATGTGGGTATGTGTGTCACGATCCTAGAATAAAATATCTGAAAATAAAATTACTGAAATTTGTCATACTTACGATATTCTACTATATATGCAAAAAAATCATTCCACTAAATTTCTTTTAATTTCCTGTATTTTTTTAAACCAGTATTACAATTATATAACGACCTACAAAATATTCGTATAAATATATATCACAATATCCGTCAGAATTATGAGACCACCTGTTTTTCGATTATCATCAAAGTTCTCTTAAATTAAATTACATCAAAGATAACAT
>JAUESI010000002.1:9952700-9987662 GCA_032275145.1 Synergus laeviventris
TCCTTACAACATTTATGTATTTATACTTATATATTACATTATTTATTTAAATACATTATTTACTATATTAAAATTAATTCTTCGATGGTCTTAGATTACAATAAATTATATATTTTAAGACAGTTTTAATATACTTTCGAATTATATAAAATGCAGAGGAGGTAACTTTTGGGGTCAATCTTGTGACCAAATCTCTATTGCATTACGTAAGGAAATAATTTCCTAATTGCATAATTTCAAAGTGTATACTTAAATTATTTACGGTTTTTAGCATACAAATAATTTTAAATTATTGTAAATTAGAATATTCCCCAGCAGTTTTATAGTTAGACTTAATTTAAATTTAAATTCAAAGCTTTTTGACTGCAGATTTAATTATTTAGTTAACTAAGAATGCATTATTTAATGAGATGATAAATATAATTTACTTACCCAATTAATAATTGGAAAAATAAATCTTAAATACAAAAAAAATAAATGCTACTGACTACAGGCTTCAAAAAGTATGAATGAAAAAACATTATTGAATATTTAAGAAATATAGTCGTGTTTGATATCAAATTAATCAGTAATTGATAAACATGCTTCAAATTTTATTACATTTCCAATTTATGAATTTAAGAACGCTATTTTAGCAATAGCGCGTCAGATTGCCCAAGAACGACTTTGCCGGTTGTCTGTACATCTGGCACCCGTCTCGGAAAAAACCGAGACAGCAGATATGATTTGTCTCGGGCTCTGCCTTACTTCCGCATGGCAGAGCCCGCAATTGAAATAAAAAAATAATGAACAACATAAGATGGGAGAGTTTAGGTTTATGAAACGATTTATAATTCTTAACTCGATGTTTAATCTATTACGGTAGGTGATGGAAAGATACCTTCTCACAGTTCGACTGAAAAGATTGTAGGCTAACATGTAAAACACATTTTTTTAAGAAAAATTCGATTTTATTATGCAGTACAGTGGCCTTCGCCGAGGGCAATACAACGATTATAGCGATGCTACAATTTTCCGATACGATTTGTATAGTACGATTTTTCCTTAGCCTCTAAATAGGCCTGAGTTTCGGCGATTATTTCTTGATTATAGTGCAGAATTTTTTTCCAATAAGCATTCCTTTGAGATCTGCAAACAGGAAAAGGTCACTCGGGACCAAATCTGAAGAATGAGGTGGATGAAGAAGCAATTCATAACGTAATCCATGCAATTTTGCCATCGTATTCATTGATTTGTGACACAGTGCATTGTCTTGATGACACAGCACCTTTTTCAAATGGAGCCGTTTTTTAGAAATTTCATCCTTTAAAGGCTCTCACAACACTATGTAATAATCACTGCTGATGGTTTACGTCCTCAAACTTCTAGAACGCGTATTATGGGCTACGACAACTTCGGAATATGACCGAAATGTAACATAACACCAGAGTTGAGTGTATTGTAAATTTACAGTACAATTTTATAGCCGACGATTGGTAAAATTAGACATTACTAGCAGTGTATGTTTGAAGCCCTATTAACGTAGTTTAAAGGAAATCGCCAGGGGCGCCTTATTTGCTTTCTCGCAATAAAGGTGCATCTCCGACTATACTGAAAAGGGCAAGAGAGTAAGTCAATGCATAATTCTTTCTACCTTACGCATTTACCTTTACTAGAAACATTACCATGGATCGTTCTGCACCCATAACGATCAACATGGATGAGAAGTCTAGGAGGAAGAAGGAAAAGGAAGGCGATAAAAAAGGAATAAATTAATGGTCAAGCTAAGGAAGATGATGGCTCAAGACCGTTGGAAGGAAGCAATTGCAGCTTTCCAGACCTCTCGTAAAAAATGCGATTAGAGTGTCAAAGAATTTTTTTATGGCTCTGCCTTGCTTTAGGGAAAGGCAGAGCTCGCAATTAAAATTAACTAACATCATGACTTTGGAGAGAGTTCTGTTGACTTCTGTAATATTGTAAAGTTGTCAAATTTTAAAAAATGTTCTAGTTCGTAAACCATTTTTTATAAAACAGTGACATTTTCAGGGTCACTTTGCATATAGCCACCAATAATTTTTTCATTTATCGCTGTATGCAAGAGACTAAGCCTATGCATACTTCTTTCTACCTTACGCCCTTACCTTTTCTAGAAACATCACCATGAATCGTTCTGCACCCATAAGGATCAACATGGATGAGAAGTCTAGGAGGAAGAATGAAAAGGAAGGCAAAGAAAGAAGAAATAAATTTATGGTCGAGCTAAGGAAGATGATGGCTCAAGACCGTCGGAAAGAAGCAATTGCTGCTTTCCAGACCTCTCGGAAAAATTGCGATTGAGTGTCAAAGAATTTTATTTAGAGCTCTGCCTTGCTTTGGAAGGGCAGAACTCTTAATTGAAATAAAAAATTAATAAAATCGTGGCTTAGGAGAGTCGGTCATATTGTAAAGTTGTCGTGGCGCGTGATAAGCGTCCATGAATTTTTAGGATGTAAGCAAGCTGCAGCAGTGCTGGTTTTGTGGCCCTTGAGGAGCAGGGATGGATGTTTCTCTCGATGCCTCTGGAGCAACAAATTGATTGTGAGCTGCCTATCAATATTGCTTAGAAAATGAAAAACACAGAATATGAGTAATAAAATAGGATCTAAATTATTTTATAAGTTATTATTCAATGTGGGAGAAAAAGAGATAAAAAGGGGACCATTCATGAATTTTGTGAATGAGTTGAAACCCAAGCTGCATTTATCATTTCCCATATCATTCATCACTGAATTATTCGAATATCTATATAATAATAATAATAATAGTAATATTACTAGTGTCGCCTTGCAATTTTTTTCACATTTTTCTTGTCACAGAAGTTCTCGATTCATATAAAAGAAAATGTAATCCGATATATGTCAGGTTTAGATTCAATTTTTGATAACCAAATGTTGTTAAAGTAATCAAAAGTTGTAGAATTTATCAAACATTTTCCAAACTTAATTATTTATAAAAAAATAATATTAATATGTTTGAAAAGTAACAAATATAACTTCAGAAACAAGGACATATTTCTATGAACTTCACAAATACCTTTTCACGAAAACTATTATTAAACTACATTTTGTAATAACTAGAGACAAAGAGATTTAAAAAAATTACAAATTTTTAAGTGATGAAGTATTTCAAAAGATTTCACAACATCTCAAGGGATTTCAATGAATTTCAGCTTTCAAGAGATTTAACTGATTTTAGAG
This sequence comes from Synergus laeviventris, assembly GCA_032275145.1. Classification (NCBI taxonomy): domain Eukaryota; kingdom Metazoa; phylum Arthropoda; class Insecta; order Hymenoptera; family Cynipidae; genus Synergus; species Synergus laeviventris. The sequence goes on from JAUESI010000002.1 coordinate 9,955,916, forward strand.
AATCCAAAAACATTTTTTTGTATTTTCAAATTGCTTCAAAAATCCTTCAATTTTTTAATATTAATTAAAAACCCTTTGAAATCTTTTAATGTCATTAAAAGTCTCTCGAAATACTTACAAATACTATAAATAAAATGAAAATCTTGAAATTATTTTGAAATTCCTTAAAAACTCCTTAAAATCTTTTAGAAAATCTTAATATCTTTGAAATCTTGTAAAATCTCTTGAAATCCTTTAGGCTTTCTTGAAATATTTTAATTCATAAAAATTCGTAAACTCTTTCTAGTTCTTTTAAAATCCTTTAAAATAGTTAAATATCGTTTTTGAAATTTTCCTTGAATCTCAGAGTGGGTTAGAGTCAAAAAAAATTTCGACAACTGTTTCAGATTCTTTTCTGAAAAGTACTTGCGATTTTAAAAAACGTTAATGAAATATATGAGAACTCTTGTCCTATACAAAGGCGATGAAAGTCAAGGAAGGTTTCGAGAAATAATTTTTTTCGTGTCGCACTTGTATCGCAATATACAAGTATACTTCTTAATGTCTAGGCAATATTCAACAAAATTTCCACGGTAAAATCCGTTCTAGTAGTCAATATATCCACATTTTCTTCTATGAGTAGAGTCACTTTGAGATTGTTGTTAATAAATTTCAATGCACCTTGCCTCAATGCACCATCCTGATAAGTATCAGCAATAGTAAGAATTTTTAAAACATTCTCTCTGTTGATCGACGTGTCTAATTGCCTACTACATAACTGCTTCAAATTATCGAGTCTGAATTTATCAGCAGCAATTAAAAGTTTCTCCGCGTGTTCTTTTATGTTATTAACAGCCCCAGAAAAGTTCTAGGAAAAAAAAGTCAGTGTCCATGGAAATTTTGATGGTCGGGTTTTTGCAGAAGGAAAGAACGCGCCGTGCAATGCGAGTTTCTTTCCTGTCTCTGATGACATCTTTAAAGTCATCCTTCGTAAAAGTGAAGGATTGACTGAGTCTTCCCATTGTATCGGTCGGGTAGGGCATTAAGGAAAATGCCATTGTCTGTGAACAGAAAATAATATTATTTAGGGACCATTATGTGGTTTCATCATTCTATTTCTGTACAAACCCTGATCTTAAAAATTCATTTGGAAATGAGACTATTGTAAATTAGAGCCATATCCACATTGCTCTCACCTAAAAACTTAGAAGAACATAACCAGAGCACATAAGCCAAATAAGATGTAATTTTTTACTGGTTCTTTCTATTCTACCAAGGGAAGAACCAGTGTATATACAATGTAGATGATGACATGTACATTGTACATTCGCCGGCTCGTAATCAAGGGTGTGGCGTTCGACGAGCAGGGATGGACGTGAGCAGGCTTCGCGAGACCCGCAGTGGCGCGACTTGTTTCTTATTATCCTACTTCTCCTAACAATAATATGCCCACTTTTCAGGTTACAAGTATTTGAACATCTGGAGAACAAAAAATGAAGAATTTAAAAAAATCTTCAAGTTCATAAACCATTTTTTATAAAACAATGACATTTTCACGGTCACTTTGCATATAGCCACGAATAATTTTTTCATTTATCGCTGTATGCAAAGTATGCATTGCGCGCGCAATTATAGTCACGTGCTCTGAGCTCCCACTTTTTTCACACGGATTCTGAGCTGTGATTGTGTAGAAGGTACTCACTTCAGTCCCCACAGTCCCCAGAAGCTCGGAATCGGTGTGAAAAAAGTGGGAGCTCAGAGCACGTGACTATAATTGCGCGCGCAGTCGATTTCTTCTCTGAATCCGAAAACTCGAAGATGCAAGATTTGCAGATCGGAACACTTCGGCGCGGTGTCTATATAATCTCGGTCCCCTCGAACCCCTCGATCATTATATTATGACTTTGAGGTCATATTTTTTTCAGGTGTAGTCTGCTACTATTTCATTTATATGATTATTAATATGATTTATATATATATATATTATAATTACATAATATTATATTAATATATTAATATTTATAAGTCACTGTTAAACATTCAAAACGAATGATCGAAATTAATGATTTTATCAAACTTCACGGGGTGTTATTTTATCGGAATTTGATTAACTAATTATACATATACACATTATTCTATGACATATGTTATTTTAAAACGTGAACAGGGCTACAGAGCGACAGAATATCTCTAATTATATAAATTGCTGATTATAAAATGTGTAAATCAAATTTTGAGGTTAGAACATGAATCTCTAGGACGCATAAAGCCCATAAATTAATTTAATTTATTTATATAGATAAAAGTTGTAGAATTATCTATACCAATTTGAATTTTTTTCGATTTTAGATGAAAATTCTTTAGTTTGAATTTGAATGCGATTTCATGGTAAAATTATTGATATATGTGTTGCCTTTAAATAAGGAAATAAGACGACATGTATTTTACAGATTTACCGAGGAAAAAATTGTTTACAATGTTGTGAGTTTTTGAATTTTAAAAACGGATAAATTAATAACGTGTATTATTAATAAATTGTTAAAGTATTTTTTTAGAGTGTGATAAATATATATCTACTGGGTTATCTAGTATCTATCAATATTTATATCAATAGTTAAAAAAAAACAACACTTTGAAGTAATCTATAGATCATTTTTTGATAATATACCTTATTATTATTATTATATCGTTTTCTGAAATTCAAATATTCGTAATTCTTTATATGAATGAGTACAGTAAAATATACGCGCGTGTGTTTATTTCATTTTCAACATTCTTAGTATAAATTTTGTCATTCTGTCATAAATTTTAAAATTGTCATTTTGAGTTTTGTTAAATTATAAATGTTTTAATTTTTTTATTTAATAGCTTAAAATTATGAAGAGTTTTGATTGAATGATTTAAATAAAAAGAAACATTTTCAAGTTTGAAAATGCCTGAAATTAAAAATTACTCCATTTAAAAAAAATTTTTTTTGTTCAAAAACTCACAACATTGTAAACAGTTTTTTCCTCGGTACGTCAGTAAAATACATGTTGTCTTCTTTCCTTATTTAGAAGGCAATGTATATAAATAATTTTAACATGAAATCGCAATCAAATTCAATCTAAAGAATTTTGATCCAATCGAAACAATTTCAAATTGGTATAGATAATTTTACAAATTTTATCTGTATAATAAACTAGCTGCCAAACTAAACGATGAATTTTTAAATTAATTTATAGATTTTATGGGCCCTAGAGATTCATATTCTAACTTTAAAATTTGATTTCCACATTTTAATCAGCAAATACCAATTAGAGATATTTTTTGGCTCTGCAGCACTGTTCACGTTTTTAATAAAAATATTAATACAGAGCGAAAAAGTGTATAATTATAATACTTTTTACGTAAAATCAAGATATTGAATTTCGAAGTTAGGTTTCGAATTCATCGTTTTGAGGAAAAAAGATTCGAACTAAAATTTTTTTCGTTTTATAAAGACACATTTCTATTTTTAAAAGCAGTACATATAGATAACAAAAAAATATACACATGTTTCATTTATTTAAATAGTAACATATGTCATAGAATAATGTGTATATATTATTAGTTAATCAAATTCTGATAAAACAACACCCCGTGAAGTTCGATAAAATCATTCATTTCGATCATTCGTTTTGGATTTTTAACAGTCACTTAATATAAATATTAATATTAATTTAATATTATTTAATTATAATATAATATAATTTTAATATTAACATTTAATATTAATAATATATATAAATCATATTAATAATCCTATAAATGAAATAGTAGCAGACCGATTCCGAGCTTTGATTGTGTAGAAGGTAACTTGCAGTATCTCGTTTCAGATCTGGGATCACTCTCATGGGATCACTTAGCCGGCCGTTAAAAAGTGGTGAAGCGCTCAACTATAGTTTTAACCAAGGATTTCAGAGATTTCTAGAGATTTCACAGATGCTCGAATGATTTTGCGGATTTTGTCCCTCCCCTCATAAGAGTGGGCCAAAAAATAGGGAGAAAAAGTTTTCCGTAATTGAATTACTATACCTACGAATTAAAAAGTAGAATTTTATTCCACCTCGCACAAAGGCAACAGATTAATAATAGCAGCACCAACATTTTAAGTTTTTTATATTAAAATAATATGAAGACTTACCTCTTTAAGAAGAAAACTCAAATATAGTAGAAACAGTATAGATTTATAAAAATGAAGTTAATGAAAATTCTATATGGAAAAAGTTTGCATCGCTGCATCAGAAAAAAACGAAAGCAATATGTGATTCGGTGAAAACGGGTTTTTTTCTTTAATAATTATAATTGAATGTTCAGAAATAAATATAAGTGTACTGTCAAATAAGTCGTTTAGGTCTTAAGGGAAAATGCACAGAAACTGACAGAAACTCCGAAAGAGAACTGGTTCAATTGCGCATGATTAGGTATTTCACGTTGTGACGTAATAATCAAAAATGGTCGTATGCTGATGCCTAAACATTGACACCAAATGTATGGGACTGGACTTTATTTTTTAAATATCTTCATAAATAACATTCCATAACATTTTAGTATTTGGAAAATAGTTTTAGTTTCTAAAAGAGCTATTTAATAAAATAATAAAATAGTTACAGTTTTTAATCTCGATTTTAATATATTTTTAAATAGCTTTTCAAAAACTAAAACTATTTTCCAAATACTAAAATCTTATGAAATGATTTTTTATGAAGATATTAAAAAAATAAAGGTCAGTCCCATGCATTTGGTTCCAATGTTTATGAACAAAAGATATTTATCAAAATATGATGGTTGCATCTGATTCGAATGGAAAGGTTGGTTTGAATTTTTCGCGAACAAATTCAACCCCGGGCCTCGTCTTATTTTGACGGCCCTGGTGTCATGTTTCTATATATATGTAAATGGCGCATGCGCATAATATTTTGGCGCACTCCACAACAAAAATAAATCTAAATTGATAGAAATCAGCTGAGTCAAGCTGAACGATATGTGTTCAAGTGCAAGGCATTAATCGCCGATGGAAAACATTTACAAGTATGTTTAAAAACCTGGATAATTAAGCACTAAATATTAGTTCAGTGAGAGAAACAAGAAAGGCTTATTTGTAGAGGAAGAGATCGAAAATAAGTGGAATCTTTATACTTTGATGAGACGCAATTGCATGGAGAAAAAAGCTCTTTTCTTTAAATTGTCAAATTTAATTATACATTACGTATTACATATATAATATATATAAATGATTATATTTTTTATACATATATATATGAGATAAAAATATCATTTTTGGCATTTTGTGAAATATTAATGAACAGTGACGTAACTAAGGTTTGAGGTTCCTATGGTTCTAGCAACTTTTTTTTACTTTTTTATTTTCGTTATCATACCAAAAAAATTCGTCTATTCGTACGAAAATTTAGGTGCAAATATCTAACTCCTTTTTATCTTCGATATTTTTACGGGAAATTTATATTATTATCATAGAAAATTGTAGAAAATCATAAACTAAGATTTCTAGAAAAATGCACGATTTTTAATTAAAAATGAAGAAGTTTTACAACTGTCTTACTTTAAATCCATTAAAATTTGTTTAAATCTCTTGAAAATTCTAGTTATATGTTTTAATTCCTTAAAATTCGATGAAATCTCTTCAAATTTCTAAAAACATCTTGAAATTCTTTAATATTCCGCGACAATATTTAAAATCTCTTAAAATCTTATAAATTCTTTAAAACTGTATGAAATCCTTTAAAATTTCACGAAATCTCGTGAAATATTTGAAAATTCAATAAGAAACTTGAAAATCCCATAATTTATCAGTCTCTAAAAAATTCTTAGAAGCTACCTCTTAAAATTCTGGTTAAAAATTTGGTAATTACCACAACCCCTTAAAATTCGCTGAAAACTCTTAAAATTTCACGAGAATATTTAAAATTCCCTAAAGTATTTTAAAATTTCATGAAACCCAAAAAAAATTCCACGAAATCTTTTAAAATAATAAAAATCTCTTAAAATCCTTTAAAATTCAATAATTTTGAAAATGTTAGAATTTTTTAAAATTCTTGCAAGCTTCCAAAACCCTTTAAAATTCCACGAAAAACTTTTTAATTCCTGAAATTTTCATAAGACCCCTAAAAAATCTAGATACATATTTAAATTTCCTATAAAATTATTGGAAACCTATTGAAATATTTGAAATCCCTTAAAATTCATTCAAATCGCTTGAAATTCCTAGAATATATATAAAATATATATAGAATATATAAAATCCTTTAAAAATCTCGTAAAATCCTTTAATATTCAATAAGGAACTTTAATAGCCCCTAACATGCATCAGTCTCTAAAAAAATTCCTAGAAACACTTTAAAATTTCACAAAATCTTTTAAAAATCAAAAATATCTTTTGAAGATTTCTAAAATTCTATGTAGAACATTAAAATCACTTAAAATCACTTTAAAAATATTTAACTTTTTCAAAATTTGTACACGCTTCTTAAAATCTTTTAAAATTCCACAATGAACTTTAAAATACCTAAGAATCCTTTGAGTTCCCTGAACTTTATAATATATTTTATGAAATCTTTTTAATATTATAAAAATCTCTAATACTTGCTTCAAATTCTTATAACAACCTTTTAAAATCACTTAAAATGATGAAAAATCTCGTGAAATCTTTAGAAACCTATAGAATCTCAAAGAATACCTGGAAATTCTTTATAATCCTTCGAAATCTTGGAAATATTCTAAAATCTGTTAAATAAACTCTAAAAGCAATATACGACAAAAAACACAGTTGGATGCATGTCAAACTGACATAATTACTCATAAAAAGTCAAAATGACAAGAGAAAATTGCAAGTCGGAGACACACGACCAGTAAGCTGAATGTAGGAAAACTTTTCGAAACTTTTCTTGACTTGGTCGAGATGCTGAGAGTGAATGAAAACCCAGGTCTTCAGATTGCCTGCCTGGTGTCCTACCCACTGAGCTGAATAAATCTAATAAATAGGTAATAAATAAATAATGAAATATGGCTGGCATTTTTTCCTTATAGAAACAAATACCGGTAAAATGAGGAAAATTAATTCATCAACCGCTTTCTTTCTTTTTTAGCCTTTCTTATCAAAGCCGGCGCCCCTGCAGATGCCTGCAGACTCGTTTCATCAGAATTGTCGGTGTGGTCGGTTGCACACGTAGTTTTATACTTTTATGCCACACAGGCCAACCTGGCAAAACCTGGCTAACGCAGGCGCAGGCAGCTGTCACCTTACACCTATGAAGGAGACATGGGGGCAGGGATGGAGGGCGGGGGCAGCCATTCTCAACTTATCTCTAGGATCTTTGTAAACATGTCGTGAAATCCGAGTATCCCCTCAGTGGCGTAGGATGCACTCTTAGCATTCTATACTTCCTATCTTCGTACAATCTACAAATTCTACATGCTGCATTGAGAAGAGTTTTTAGCAAAAAAGAAAGTATTGATACGAATTGAATTGAAGAGACTGAGACACTCTGAGAATTCCACTTAGTGACATTGGTCGTACGTCTGTCTTTGTCTTGCAATTTTTTTCTTCAGTTTGACTGTTTATTAGTAATTGTGTCAGTTTGACATTTGTGCTAACTATGTTATTTTTGTCGTATTACTTATACAGCTTTTATAATTTATTTAACAGATTCTAGAAGATTTCCAAGGATTTTTAGGCTTTCTTTGAGATTCTATGGGTTTCTAAAGATTTCACGAGACTTTCAATCATTTTAAGTGATTTTTAAGAGGTTTATAGAAATTTTAAGAGAGTACTCTTGTTATTTAAAAGGTTTCGTGGAATTTTTAAGGATATCGTGAAATTTCAATAAGAGATATTGAAGAAAGTTTAGGGTTTTAAAGGATTTAAAAGTTTCTTGTGGAATATTTTAAAAGATGTGGTAATTATCATATGTATTTTAAAGTTCTTTATTGAATTTTAAAGGATTTCACGGTATATTGTGAAAATTTATAGGATTTCATGGAGTTTTAAAGGGATTTTATTGTATTTTAAAAATTGTCGCGGAATTTCAAGGGGTTTTAAATATTATCGCGGAATTTTGGAATTTAAAGATGCTTCTAAAAATTTCAAGAGATCTACCCAAGTTTAAGGGATTTCAATAAGTTTCCGAAAAATTGAAGAGATTTTTAACGCATTTTAAGGGAATTTAAAGTTCTTCATGGAATTTAATAATATTTCAAGAAATTATTCAAATATTTTGAGGATTTAAAGATTTTAACGGTTAAGGGATTTTAATAAGCTTCCGTAAATTTCAGGAGATTTTGTGGGATTTTAAATATTGTTCGGGAAATTTAAGGAATATAAATATGTATGTAGAATTTTCAAGTTTGTACAAGTTTTCATAAATTTTGATATTTTATAAGCGATTTTAAGGGATTTAAATGGTCCCTATTGAATTTTAAAGAATTTCAAGAAATTTTGAAGAATGTACAAGACAATCTCCTATCGTTATCTAACACTATTTTATGGGTTTTAAGGAGATTTTATTCTTCAAATTTTTAAGGAAATTCTGTTAAAATTTCCATCAGACATTTTTTGCATGAAAATTTACATCTGCACCTGACCAGCATCTCCCCTCACTCTTTTCTTTCTTCATTCTTCCTTTTTTTGTTTTTCTTTTTTGCTGTTAGATTTCAAGTGTTGGTTTTTATGGTTTATGAGGGAGGAAAGGACGTTTATGTGCATTCGTTGGAATTTTTTCCTTTGGAGAAGTTTATGCTAAGAGGCTTTTAACTTATGTTCCTTGTTACAGGTTTTTATATAGAGGTATTTTTTAGGCAGGGGGAATGTAGAAAGTTTTAGAGTTTTGAGAGATGAAGGCAAATTTTAAACGCTAAAATTTAATTTAAAGGTTTTCGAGGAACTTTAAGGAATTTTAGAGATTTTTATGAAATTTAAGTGATTTTAAAGTTTCTTGTTTCAAGGAATTTCAGAGATTATAATGATTGTCATGAAACTTTAAAGGATTTCATTATATTTGACGGAATTTTAAAAGTTGTGGAATTTTAAGGATATTTAAAATGTTTTTAAAAATTTTAAAGAATTTTAAGAAAGCTTGAAGGTTGTAAAATTTTGAGGAATTTCAAGAGGTTTTTTATGAATTTGAGAGATTTTTTTAGTCTTCGGATCTGCATTTTTTTCGGATTTACATTTTCGTCGGATTACAAAGAATTAATTTTAAGCGATGGTCCGTTGAAGAGAGTTCGAAAGTTGTGAAGTTTTAAGGGATGTGAAAGGGTTTCTAGGGATTTCCATAAATTTCAAAGAATCTTAGGATACTTCAAAGGTTATGAAATTTGAAAGAATTTGAATAGGTTTTTTGAATAGTTTTAGAGACTTTAACGAATTTTAAATGACTTTAGGGAATTTTATTAGTGAATAATAAAAACTAAAATAAAAGAGTCTGAAAAAAAATTGAAAATCCGGGAATTTTTTCTGAAACTTTAGTGGCCACCTTGTCTTTGGATTCAAACAGGTATTTCGGATTTGCTTTTTTTTCGGATTACAAAGAATTAATTTTGAGCGATGGGCCGTTGAAGCGAAACGATGTGAAGTTATGAAGGCAAATGGAAGAAGAAAGATAAGCGGTCAACGCGAGATGTAATCTGATTCGTGCGTCGCGTTCTTTGGTCGCTGGTTACTTCGCATGGCTGAGCTCGAACCTGGCTGGTGCAACTTGGATTATGTTTCACGTCCCTGCGGTTCTCGTCTGGCCATTCTAAGTAGCTCCATGCGTTTTCCAGGTTTGCGCGACTTTGAAATCTGCTGTAATCATTGTTTTAATTAAAAATTTTGAAGTGGTTTCGGTCCAGAATATTTTTTTCGCCCGTGGCGCTCAACAGTCAGTCGATCTCGTCAACTTGTCACTTTTCTCGTTCCCAGACTCTTGGGTGTCATAAGCGTTGCTTTTCATTTTTCTGAACTAGGATTGGAAAGTGATTTCTAAATCGTGATCCGATTAAAAGATTAGGATCAAGAATGTTCTAAAAATCAAATATGTACCTGTGTGCAGGCAAATAGACGCTATCAAGACTTTTTTTTATTTACAAAAAGATCCCAGGGTGGCCACAAAAGTATTAAAAATGTCAGTAAAGTTTCAATAATAATGCTATTGTTTTTCAAGAATTTCACATATCACTTTGAATCTTTTGAAATACCATGAAATCTTTTAAAAACTCATAAAATGCTACGGAATCTAATAGAACATTTTCAAATCCTTTAAAATTCTATGACCAACTTTATAATCCCTTAAAGTGCGTCAAACTATCATCAAATGTTTTTATAGAATTTAGAATGATTACAAAATGTTTCGAATAATTTTTGAAATTTCAAACATTAAATTTCTTTTAAACTCCTTGCAATCTTTTTGAGCTCACTGAAATTCCGTATTTAAAGGTGAACATTTTTTTGAATAGAATTTTAAACCAACATCCTTAATACAATGTAGATCGCCCTGTCCAAAATTATTATTACATCCTTCGGTTAAGTGTCAAGCCCTGAATTCTGGATTGTCCAACTAAAAATTTAAAAACCTTTTCTTAAGAAAATGTGTTTATTTAGAATACTTATTTATCATCTAAAATCGTAATTAAATCGTAAGAAATTGTTTGATAGAACACCAAATAATAATAGCTTACAACTGAAAACTGTGCTTGTTCCTCCATTCAATTCACAAATTCTACAACTTTACACACCTCCTCAATTCTTCCAAACTTTAACACACATTTGAAGAACAGATTTGAACTATTTTAAGTTTTCACAATATATCAAAGGTTTTTATATAATTCAGAATGGTAATAAAATCTTTCTAATAATTTTTGGAATCTCAAGCAGTTTGAATAAAATCCACAGAATTTTTGAAAAATGTAAGGAGTTTCACTAGTTTTTAGGTAATATCACTTATTTACAGAGTTTCATAAATTATAGAACTGCTCATAAAATGTTGAAACCTCGATTAAAAAAGGAAGTTAAATTCCTTCATCGCGATAAAAGTTACTCGTTATCGGCGCTGCTTGCTTGGAGAAAAACAGGCTGTTGTCCACTTTGATTGACCTGAATCAGTTGTGGTGGGGCTTGAATTGGGGCGGCTTGAATTATTATTGGTTGGTTACTGCCGCCTTGCACTTGCATCCTAATCATTTGTAATTGTTGCGGGGTCAGCTGAATCTGAAATTATGAATAGAATAATTTTTTTAAACGATTACTGATTGATTTTTGGATAGTTTTAAGATTTTCAAGAGATTTCATAAAGGGATTTTAAGAGATCTAGAAAAATCTAAAGGATTTTAAAAAAGTAAAAGTATTCAAGGAGATTTTACGTGATTCTAAGGGAATTTAAGCGATTGTAAACGATTTAAAAGATTTTTGATTGATTATTTGGTAAAGTTTTTTCCTAACTGTAAATCTATTTCCCGCATCAAAAATAAAATCAAGGACAACTTCTGAATTTGTTTCAATTCTCGGATTTCTTCAAATTCTCACACAGCAGTCACCCTGCCAGACTATTTATTTTTTTTTTTTTACGAATGTTTTGAAGGTTGAAACTCACGGGTATTTGTTGAATTTCTCCACTAGGTGTAACAATTTGTTGCACGATCTGAATTCCGCCACCTTGCGACGAGGGCGCCTGTTGCGCTTGCTGAAGTTGAATTACTTGTTGGCCCGATGCTTGTTGCGCATTTTGTACAGTTACAGTTTGCGTATTTGTATTTGTATCCTGAAAAAAGAAAAATGTTATTTTGAGATGATCAGAGTGATCGCTAAAGTCCATTTTTAATATCTTCAATTTAAAAGCGTTCAACATGGAGAAATTGTATTTAAACTCTTTGTTCAATTCGAGACTTTTGAAAAATGTTAACATTTTGTTATTAAATTTTGAATTTTTTAAACGTTAATCCTTAAAATTAATTCTAAAGTTATAAAATTACCAAATATTCTCGAGAATATTTTTGTACAAGAATGTTCTCGGGAATATTCTCGTTCCCAAGAACATTTTCCGGAGAATGTTCTTCTTTAAAATCTCTAACCTCGGGACTGCCGATGTTAATTGTCTGAATATGTCCAGAAGATGGTTGAACAATCTGTATAGGCTGCGCATTATTTCCATTATTTTGGGCGTTCTGGTTGGCCGAAGCGTGTTGTTGGGCCAGTTGGAAATAATAATGAACCTGATCCGAATTCATGGAGGTACGAACAGAGTTATCGCTTTGCGCTTTGCTCTGCTTGAGTTCGTCCCGGGGAACAATATCAATGAGAAAATCGAACTGATCGTATTTTGTTATCGCCATAGCTATGTCGTTTCTCTGAAGAGTTCTTCTCTTATTGTCTTCAGTGTGAACCCAGGCTCGAAGTGTAAGCTCGTGGATGAAAATTTCTGCTGCTTTCGAAAACAACATCGGGGCCTCGGCACTTATCATTTTTACATCCCCGTCGAGTTTCATTATTTTCTTTATCCTCGCAAGAGGCAAAGACTGTGTTTTCAGGTCCACCTGAAACATTTATTTTATTTTTAGAAATTCAGATATAATATAAATAAAAATGATTGATATTTTTTTTTTCAGCGGGGAACGCCTTGTACCAAACATGCCGGAGCCAGTGCATCATCAAGTGAACGCCGCTCGCAAAACATTCCAAACTTTGCACCAAATTGCAAAGTTACTCAACACAAATTTGGATCCTGCGACACTGAGCATCTGCGTGAGATTGTGTGAAAATGGAGTCAATCCCCAGGCGCTAGCCACTGTCGTGAAAGAATTGCAAAAGGAAATTAAGGCTTTGGATTCCACCCCGGAGGATTCAGGTTTCAGCAAAACTCCCTCGATTAAATAAATCCATGTATTTCTCTGCCTAATTTAAGATATGAAATATATTCCTTTTTTCTAGAATATACTAGTTTTATTGAATGCGGGAAATTACTGGAATGGGGATATTTTTTACTACATTACTCAAAATTTAGAATAAATAATAATATTTAGTAGCTATTGTAATAAATTAAAGACAAAATTCAGAAGAATTTCAAAGGAATTTAAAAAATTGAAAAACGTCAAAGAAATATAAAGAGATCGCAAAAACTTTAAACAAATCAAAGTGAATTTAACAAAATTTAAGGTCAATTCAAAATAATTCATGACAAATTGAAGATAATTGAAGAAGAATTTAAGAAAACTTTGAGTGAGTTCAGAAGAATTAAAAAAAAGGAAATGAATATTTTCAGGAAAAGTTTCGCCAGTTTGTAAATTTTGAACTATTTATAAATTTGCCAGTAGATTTCAAAAAAAGGACGAAAATTTCTATCAGAATCGGAAAGAAAAACCTTTGAAATTAAAAAAAAATATATTTTTTAATTCTCACCGTAGTAATTTTCTTAATTTCTTCTGTAACTTTTGGCCAAAATTGTCCCAAGGCTAGTTGGGCTTCCGAATTTCCCGGCGAAGCGATTTGAAGGTCTCCATTCGAGTCGCCTTCCACTTCGCTGTCCTGATTACTGAAAATTAATTTGTTTAGTTAGATTTATCAAATAAATAAATACATAGTTGATAGAAATATTTTAATGACTAAAAAATCTTTTTTTTTCGCTTTACAAAATTAATAACTTCGAAATTTATCTATACAGAAAACGTCTTCCTATAAAAGTATATTTAAAAATTTCAACAACTTGAAGTCAAAAGCTTTTTACCTTTCAAGAACAAAAAATTAAGCATTTTCAAATTAAGTAAAAGCATAAAAAATGCGTATAAAAGTGAAAATCTTCAAAATTCAAATATGTAAAATGGAATAATTATAAGTTTATTACTTTCCAAGTGGGGCAAGTTTTAGTTTCAAATTTAAATTGAAAAAATAGTTCCCGACAATTAAAATTTCTAAAAAAAAGCATATTCCTTAATATAAATAATATTACTGAAAATGTTTTTCAAGGAAGTTTAAATATACCTAAAATATTTATTAGCGAAAGTAGAAAATTACCGAAATTTCAATTTCCCGAAAATATAAAATACCGAAAAATATTTATTAAGAAAACTAGAAAATGATCGCATTTTTCGAGAATTTAAATTTTCGGAAATCATGTTAACGGTATTTTGAGTTTTCGATGAAAAGATGTTCAGAAATAAAATAAAACTTCAGAATTTTCTGAGTTAGAACTATCGCTAATACAAAAATGTATTTAAGAAATGTAAGAAAAAAGATCTTTCAGGTTAATTGACATAAATTGAGAAGCACAAAAAGTTCAGAACTGACAGAAAATGAAAAATCCTAGTAACTACAACAATCGTGGGTTAATTCAAGTACAACAATCGTAACAAATTGAATAAACTAATTACGTAAAAAAAGTGCTTCACCTTCATTATATTCATGAAGAACTTTTTGCTCATTATAAAAATAGGAATATCTGACAGAATTGAGAAAAAAATAGGCCTTTTTAAAGGAATACAAGTGCTAAAATGATAATAAATAATAATATCAAAACAAAAATTGATAACATAACCTACAAGAACAAAAAGTTATTGATACTCACGCATTTACGAATATAAGAGACATCTCTAATTGTTTTTGATCCACCAGAGTATTAATTAACAAGTACGTTATAGGTAGCGACGCATTTTAATACCTTTGGTACTGAAAAAATTATTTTCTCCTGGAAAAAAAATTCGTACCTACAAATACTGTTTGGCTTGGATTCGTTAGTCACTTTCGCTAGAGATGATGCTTTCACCGTCGAAAACTGTGCAGAATCCCAAATAGTTCGTCTGCGCATCGACAGGCAGCGTTTTTTTCACCGTGAGAGTGGCACGAACTTTAGAATTTTAAATAAGTAGATTTTCGTTTTTAACACTGTTGACTTTTGAATTTATCTTTAAACCAGATTTGAACTATTTTAAATTTTCTTATTAGAATTTTTTATCACTTCTTATTCATTTGTCAATCGGACTTTTTATTACTCCATTATACTTACAATTTCTAAAGATTCGGAAGTTAAAAATAACAAAATTGAAAAATGTCCAGACTCAAAAGAATTTAATGGATTTTTAAAAAATTTCAAAAGAATTATTCAAAATTTCAAGCAGTCTCAATAGACTTAACGTTATTTTTAGAACATTTAAAATATTTAAAACGGATTTTCAAAGATATAGAATCATTTCAAAACATTTGCAAACGATTCCAAAAGATTTAAATTGGTTTCCAAAGAGGCCATGTCTGGCCATGTCAGAGTATTACTTATCCCATTCCTATCTTACCGACATTTTTTGGAAGTTGTTTATCTGATCCTAAATTTTTATTAAAATAAAACTAACAGTTTCAAAATAATTTTTTTTATTTCACAAATTGTATTAAAAGGAAATCTTATGTGTCAAATTTATTTACATTTTTCATATAATTAGAATTAACTATGCGTTGTTTTGTAGCTGCACACCTTGAGAAAAACGTGATGCAAAACTTCCTTCGCTGTCATTTTTTCCGAATTGGTAATTCTGACAATTCCACCAAATTCTCGAATATAATAGTCGAGTTCTTTTTCGTCAGAAGAGTCCGTCGTGGACATATATTTATTTGTGAGTTGGGAGAGTTTTAGAAAATCAGAACTAAAAGCTTCATCCAAATCAAAAAGTTCCAGAGCTGGTGGTGGAAGTTCCTGGAAACTAGGTGGAAAAACCTAAAAAAAAATACCTTCAATTTTCATTCTTGTTAAGATATTCCTCTTTCGACTCTTAAACTGTGTTAAAACCCTTCAATATAATTTTTTAAAAGTGAAAAAATCTACCTCCGTCGGGATTCGAAAAAGGAGCGTCTGCTTTTCACGAGTAGTAGACCCCAGGTTCGAATCCGCGCACAGGTATATTTTTTTCCTCAAATAAAATTATTTCAAGCACTAATAACATAGAAATTTATCTTTAATAGATTTATATTTAAACTTGTTTCTTAATTTCAAGAAAGTAGGTCATAAACCTGAGTAAAAAAATGTGGAAAAAAGTTTTTCGTGATTTTGAATGTATATTTACCGAAGCTTGAGTGGGAGGTAAAGGAGTTTCAAAACTTGGTGCAATCAAACTCAAAGGCTCATGTTTCACATTTAGAACCTCGTAAGCTTTAATACAAGCCGGCACCATGTTTAAATTAACGGAATAAAAATTTCTCTTAAATAATTTTGTATATTCACGAGGCATGTCGATATTTTCCAAATCTTGAGTGCAAACTTTTGGGTCGTCGGCTCTCTGAGTTATGTCCGGTACAAAGTTATATTCCGAGTACTGAAAAATAAAAATAGAAATTTTATACCGGATTCCTACCTTACCGACATCTTCTTTCGAAACAACGTTTATGTAGTACTAAATTTTTATAATTAAAAAAAAAATTATTTTAAAGAACTTTTTTTTTTTTGAGAAAAGAAAATTTAGGACGGTAAGGTACGATCGTTTTTTTCTTCATGACTATATTTCCATTTATAAAAGAACGAAAAAATATCTATTTCTAGTATTCGTCGAGAAAAAGAAATCTTACATCAACATCTTCGTGGTGAACTTCATTCGTGGAAATTCCCTCCGATTCAAAAAATTCAAAAATCATCTCCCGAAGTGAATCATTTTTTTCTTTTTCTAAATAAGCGTCAGTGAACATTCTCGAGGATCCAAGAACAACCAATTTCCCAGAATTAGTTTTTGAGGAATAATAAGCACAAACTGGTCGATTTGTAGGAATTGCAATCGATCCACTCGAAAGTGCAACTCCAGAAGGAGAAGCGACGTTCAAAGTTGCTCCGTACGGATAAAGAAATTTTAATCCTCTGCAAAATTCAAGATAAAAATGAATTAGGTCACAGACGTGTTATTGATCCCTACCTTACCGACATTTTTTGCAAGATAAATATAAATGCCGGTTAGGTAGGGATCGAGAAGTAGTACATAAAAATAATGGTCCTTACATTTGCTCATCTCTGTTTTTCAAAAATAGAGACTTATTCGAAAATCCCTGAGAAATTATGCATTCTTTTGGATGAAGAGTCTGACTGTAATTCATTCTCACAACTGTGTCTAAAAAAGTATTTTATTATTTTAAATAAAATAATAGTAATAAGGCCATTTTAAAATTAAAATTAAAATTTTAAAATTATTTAAACGAATTGTTTAAAAATGTGAGATACAGAAAATCAATATAGCGCTATTCGATTCTTCTTCCTTCCACAAAATAAAATGGCACGTATTATTTTTTCCCCTACCCTGAGTTTTTAGACCATTTGTTTAAACAAAATTTGTTTAAATAAACATTTTTTCCACAAAAATGATCTATTTTGCGCTATAGGTTTTCCAATGATTTTATGACGAAATAATTTTTTTGAAAGTTTTGAAAATTTTTTCAAATTGTAATGAAAATTCAATTTTATTATACATTAACGATTTTTTCAAATTAATTTTTCACTTTTAAACCTTACGTTCTTCTGCGGAAAGGGAAAGCTGAGGATCATGAAAATCTCAGGTAGAAGTCCAGGATAGCAATAAATCTGCTGATTTATTGAAGGGTAAGATTAGAATTTGTGTCAAGAAGAAGAATTTGAGATATATTGTTTTGGCGAGAGGAATACAGTATAAGTGCAAAAATATTTCGAAAATTTCAAACTTGATGTTTTTTGGCTCACCCTAATGTGTTACTTACCATATGAGCAAATTTAGATTACCTAGATGTTTTTCAACAATTTTTACTTTTTCAAATAAATAATAGTGCACATCGGTCGAGTACGTGCCCTACCTTACCGGCATTTTTTCCCTGCAATGCCATTTGTGTATTTATTGAGATATCAGGTGTTTATCCGGTCCTAAATTTCCATTAAAACAAAACAAAAATATTTAGGACCAGATAAACTTACCTTAGTATATTTCAACTATAAATCAAATTGAATAATTGCAGAAATAATTGCATTACAGGGAAAAAAATATCGGTAAGGTAGGGCTCGGATAAATAATACATATTCTTAAAAAAAATGGTATTTAACTTTTAACTTTGGTTTACCATTGTTAACCATTATGCCGAATTCTTCCAGGAGGAAATTTATGTTTGTGTTGAACGTTTTTTCTCCACCTTCTCCAAGCATTACAAGAACATTTCCACCGGAATTTATGAAGCTTCTGATTGAATTCATTTCTAGTTCTGTAAATTTATTGCGAGGTCCTGGTAGGACTAAAACTTTTCCGTTTGTTATGGATTCTTGTGACAAGACTTCGTTGTTCCTAAATAAGTAAGTAAATAAATATATATATATATATATATATATTGAAGTTTTTAAGAATTTTAATAGGTTTTGTAACATGAATGCAACATGGCCGGATATAACATATATAACAGTTTTGTTTCACAAAGCCTTGTTATATAATATGGACATAACATGTATGTTACAAATGTTGCAAGAAGGATTAAAAATGTAGCATTAACATTTTTTAAATTCTGAGAAGTCAAATTCTCGAGAAAAAAAATTAACGAATAGATTTTTTAACAATATAGGAATTTCAAATTTCGAAAATTAAAATATTTGGATATTTGAAAATTCGGGAATTTTGTATATTTTCGGGAATGTGCAAAATTGGATAGATTATATCTTCGCGAGAATATTATTGTCTGTTTAGTTAATTTTCACATGCACAATATTTTTATTTGGTTAATAAACATTTTCGGTAATATTATTATTATTTTTATTCGGGAATTTTTATTTTGCAAGAATAACTTTTTATCCGGTATTTTTTCACAATCGTGATGTATGTTTGGTCTGGTTTGGTTTTCGAGAAAAGATGGTAATTGTGCCTAAAAAATAGTAAAATAGTCATGAAACTTACTCGATAAATTTCCATTTTGACTTCAGTTTCCTCTGAAGGATTTTGAACTCCTCGTTGAGCTTCCTTTCATTTTTTGAACTATCAAAAATAATTACGTTTGAATTACTATCACCGCCACCGATCACGGAAGTCATTGTGATTTTTTTTATAATAAAAATACACTTATTTTTCTAACAATGCGATTTTATCTCTCATTTTTCTAATTGTCAATGATAGCACACGGCAGGAGTGGAATAATAATCTCGCCACTGACAAGCGTTGTTATGGCGACAGTATCACACCAAACCTTGAAATTTGATTCACTGTTCTTAACCAATCAGAATTCTCGCGCGTAAACTAGTAGATTTAAATCATTTAACTTTCCACCACTTGTCTAAGGATAATTATTTGATTATTGTTGACTATTTGATTGTTCTAAAGTATTATATTTATTAGAATATTTAATAAAGATAGAATTTTAATTATTTCAGAAAATTATACCGAGTGCGACGCTTAATTCTAAAATGGCGGTCATTGTTTCGAGTGCGTCGAGCATCGAGCGTCAAGCGGTCGGTCGAGTCACTCGAGTCGATACTCAAGCATCGCATCGTCGAGATCGACAATTTTTGACACGAGGATGTAATCAACGTGAGAATTCTTGATTGAGTTTTGCGAGGAATTACAATTTTACTGAATAAAAGTAAGCTAAAAATGGCTTCTCAAGGTGATAATGAACTGAAAAGACTGCTCAGCAGTCCTGTAAAAAGTGCCAGTGAAGATGGTTCGATGGCTCCACCAATTTCTGTAAGACATGTTATTGCTAGGTTATATTCGTAATGTATTTCATTATATATCTATATCTATAATATTATAATTTTCACCTGTAAATTTTTGATTTTAGAAAAAAAGCCCTTGTCTCATTTTTATCGATAAATTTCCCTTCTTATGAAACTTCTTTGCATTTCAATCTTGAAAATATACAAACATAACATATGGAATGTGTGAAACAGCTGATTTTTTATAAATCATATAAATTTGAAAATTTTTAAATATAGTCAATGATATTCTTTGGATATGATGCATATTTGAATGACATTTCATTTTGACTTTTTTTAAATTTCAAGTTCATTCAAAAAATTCTTGGTATCTTACAATTTGTAAAAATGTTTTTGAAAACTTTCGGGATATCCTTAAATTTCATAACAAAATTTAAACTTCCTTAAAATCTCTTAAAATATTAAAAAATATTTTGAAACATCTTTAAATATTGTGAAATTTTAATTTCGGAGATATTTCGAAATCCCTTAAATTCCACAACAAACATTTAGAATGCTGTTGAAAATCTTTTGAAATCCTATAAATTTCGTAATAACCTTTAAAATTTCTCAAAGGAATTTTTTAAATACCTTAAAATTCGATTGCATCCCTTAAAATACGTTTAAAAAATCTTAATATTATAAATTGTCATGAAATTACTTAAAATCCTAAAACAAAAATATACTTGGATCCTTTAAAAGGTGTTTCCATTAGATTTCATTGTTATGTAACCTATAATCAGATAATGATAAGAAGGCTTTAAGAATAATCCTGTTGCCGTTTGCCATAATTAGTCATATGATCTTGTTTATAACCTTCACTGTAGACATAGTAACAATAACAATGGCAGTCATCACAGATCGTCACCTATCTATCACCTATCACCTTTTCTTTACCTGCTTTGATTTTGAAATTTCTGACAATTTTTTATATATTTCTTGTAAATCTCTTAAAAATCATTCTTTATAATCATTGAAACTATTTTAATTGTTCCATTTCCTGAGTTTTAATTTTGAAGTGAAAATTAAAACGGTATTTTTTCGAGATATTAGTGACATTGAATTTGAGACTCAGAAGTTTTATTTAACACATCACAATGTTAATTTTGGTGAATATTTGTCTTATTAAAAATGTGAATTTCAGACAAACGTACCAAGGCCGAGTACCTCGCAAAACCCACAATCAACCATGAATCCCATGATACCGGCCCATAGCACAAAAGAAGTCGTCGAACCTTGTTTGCAGTAAATTTCAAACTGTATTTTACAAATCTTGAGAAAATTCATCGAGGTGTTCATCCTTGAAACCTTTGAGATCTTCGAAATCTTGTTATCTTCGTTTCACGCTTAAGTTTTGAGTGATCAACCTCTCGAAATACATCATTAGAACCCCATTTTTGTACGTATTGTAGATACTAAACCAAATTTTCTTTTGTAGAAATGTCGTTTCTACCGTAAACTTGGGAACAGAACTGAAGCTAACTTACATAAATACAAGAACCAGAAACTCTGAATACAATCCCGCTCGCTTCACAGGATTAATTATGAGAATACGATGTCCGAGGGCGACTGCACTAATTTTTAGGTCAGGAAAATTAGTCTGCACTGGGGCCAGATGTGAGGAAGATTCTTTTCTCGCTGCGAGAAAATTCGCGAGGATTATTCAGAAGCTTGGATTTCCTGTTAGTTCTCTTCTTCATATTCATTCATTCATTCATTTATTACCTAAGCAAAAATGATTGCGAAAATTCGTTCCTATTTTCCAGGCCAAGTTCTTAAACTTTAAGATACAGAATATTGTAGCCACTGCCGATCTCAAGTTCCCTATTAAGCTTGATAATTTCAATGAAAAGCATTGCCAATTTTCAAGCTATGAACCAGAACTTTACCCTGGTTTGATTTATCGAATGGTTCTACCAAGAGTTGTACTACTCATTTTCGTCAATGGGAAAATTGTCTTAACTGGTAAGAAAGATAAAAAAACAGTTTTAATAGAGGTTTTGAAGAGGACAAATCTTTTTGCTGAAAATTCAAATTTCCGTAAATTAAAAAACATCTATTTTTTTATTGTAGAGTATTAGAAATTTGCGTATTTTATATTTTCGGTATTGAGTTTTTGAGAATTTACCATTTCGTGAATTTTTTAGTTTTGGTTTGCGTGAAAAAGATGATAAAATTAATTTTTATTGTTCAAAATCCATTTTTTTTATTGTTAATTAATCTTCTTGTTTTGAAAATTTCAATATTTAGTTTAAAAAATCGTGTTTTAAATTGAAAATGAAATTATTCCATTGGAAATTAATTTTTTTTTTTGAAAATGTAAATATTTAGTTGTAGTTCCCAGATTTTAAATTCACGAACAATAACAAAAATTGATGAATTAATTTTTTATTGTTTGGGAGTAATTTAAATATTCAGTTGAAAAATCCATTTTTTTTGTAATAAAAAGTAAACTATTTTTGTTGACAATTAATTTCATTTCTTGAAATTTTAACTGAATAATTTTTTTCTGAAAATTCAAGTTGTAGTTTGTTGAGAATTTAAATACTTTGTTTGAAAATTCAACTTTTTGGTTAAGAATTCATGTTTTATAGGAAAATTTAAATATTTAGATAATAATACATCTTTTCCCTTAAAAAGTTCTCTTTTTCACATTATTCTTATTTTCAGGTGCAAAAAATCGATCTGAGCTCCACGATGCTCTGACGAATATTTATCCAATCCTGAAGAGTTTCAGAAAGAAATAAAGAAATTTCTTTCTATTCTCCACCTTCGAACAATCTTTTTTCTTTTCATATTTAATATATTTTTTTTGCAAAACATTATTAATTCATAATTTTGTCATAAAGGGGTAGAATGAAAATAGATTATATAAGAGATCTTAACCCTTGATTTAATGAAAACTGTGGCGAAATTTTTATATATTGTAAAATTTTAGTATTTGCAATTTAAAATGAATTTTTAGATTAACTATACACTTTTGTACATACAAAAAATGTTATAAATTGAGTTAAATTTAATATAAAATCTGATTCTATCCACAGGAATCAGAGCATTATGATAATTAAAACCTTTTTTTATTTATTTATTTTTGATTTTTTTTCTGACAGAAATGTGTATTTATTAAAACTTTTAAGTTAAGATTTTATTTTTTTTTTTTTCGAAAGAATTAAGTCTTAAATATATTCAGGAGAGAAATCTACGAAAAATATCGGGATGAATAGATAATAATATAATATAATTGATACTTTGAATTTTTTTTCTTGAAAGTTTATTGTACCTCATTTTTCCGAATTCAGTGAGATTTCGTAAAAAAAATATCGACTTTGTATTTAAAATATCAGCTTGTATTTTACATAATTGTCTCAGATTTTTGTACCTATCGTAGAAATAAACTTGTAACATACAAATATAATATTTTGCTAATTTAAATGTAATAAGATATGCGTATAATAGGAATAAAGATTATTTTAAAGATGAGCTGTAAACGAGAAAATCTGCAATTGCTTTCATTTTAAAAATATTCTAAACATTAAGATTTTAAAAAGTAATGCAATTTTCTAATTAAAAATAAAACGACAGATTTTCTTCAGTTTTTCAGACTTTTTGCTTTTTCATTTCAACATCCAAATACGAAGAAATTTCACACTGATCAATATTTTTCAAACACTATTAAGTTTTCGAGAGACTTAAAAAATTTATTTTTCAGAATATTTGATATTCGATGAACATATGAATGAATATTTGATATTTAAGGAGCTTTAAAATTAGTTATAGAACCGACTCTTTCCTGTAAAATTTTTCTCCCCGTTTTTTTGCCTTTATTTTTTTTCAATTATTCCAATTCTTCTGCCCATTTTTATTCAGTAACCAACGTGAATTCCCTTTTTGGCTGCGATGGGCAATTTTTCACCTTGGAAAAACGGATTCTCCTCCTATAAAAAAATATGTTTTAGTTAGCGCTTTTCATTAATTTTTCTGGTGGATAATTCAACCATTTGATTTTTTAAAAATTTATATTCATGGTTGAAAACTACTTTTAAAAAATGTAACCATTTCATATTTTGCAGAAAATGTACTTTTTTGTGAATAATTCAACTATTTCTTTTTTAATTAATTCTTTTTGAAAATTGAATTCTTTTCTTTTGTAGAAAATTTCACTAGTTTGTGTTCATAATTTTAGTTGAAAATCCATTTTATCATTGAAAAGTAAAGTATTTGATGATAATTTTTTTTTAATTAATTATTTTCATTGAAAAATAAACTAAGTAAACAAAATGTCCTTTTTTAATTGAAAATTAATTGTCTTTGTTGAAATTAAAAATTTGTTGAAAATTAAAGATTTAAAAGAAATTTATTTTAATTAATAATTAATTACCTGGAATCTTTCGACGATTTGGTCCAGATCAGAGCTTGATATTTTCATATTTGTACGTTCTTCATCCCTTTCGGTTTCATTAGAGCAATCTAACATATGTTCAGTATCACACATACAATCTTGTGCGCTTTGATAATCTCGACTAAATGCAGCTGTGTTTTCAAAATCTGTGATGCAATGGTTATCAGCTGAAATTAATTTTCTAATTATTTTTTTTCCGCCACAAACATTTATTGTTGATTTTAAGGATGTTGGTCAATCCGCAGTCAAATAAAAAATTAATATCACAATTAATCCGCATCAATCTGAATTTAAAACCAAAATTTCTACTTGAATCAATCCGAGCCATTCCATAGTTAAATAAAAAATCCCTATCCTAATGAATCCGAACCAATCCTAAAGATTTCTATCCGAATCTATTTGATTTAATCGGTAGTAAAATACAAGTTTTCTATCCCAAAATCTCCATCAAAATCAATTCGAGCCATTCCAAAATTGAAACCAAAATTCCTATCCGAAACAATCCGACCCAATCTGAGATCCAAGTAAAAATTTCTATCCGAAATAATCCAAAATGAAAACCAAAATACGTATCCGCATCAATCCAAACCAATCCGTATTTAAAACCAAAATTCTTATACGAATCAATCCGACCCTCAGGTTCATTCGAATTCACACGGATTAAGACAATTTTTCGGATTCATTTGGAAGGAAAATTAAAATTGATTCGGTTTAAAAAGTTGGGCCGGATGATTTTCGGATTCATTCGGATTGAAAAGTCGTTTCGGATGAGCGTCGGATTTGTTCGAATTGATTCGAATTGAAAAGTTTCTAAGATAATTCAAATTATTAAAAAATAATTCTTATCCGATTCAATCCGAACCAATTCCAAAGTTCATATTTCAACTGATTCCTATCAGAATCATTCTGAGCCAATTTGAAGTCAAAAATATAAAAATTCTTATCCGAATGAATTCGACCTAATCCGAAAATTTCGGATTCAGGCGGATTGATAAGTTGGGGCGGATTAACCTCTGATTCATTAGAATTGAAAGTCGGAATTAATATAAATTAAACATTTGTGTTCATATGAGCTTTTGATTTATTCGAATTGATTCGGATTGAAATTTCTATTCAAAACTGTCGTCAGGGTCAAGGAATCGAATTTTGAAGTTCAGACTTGAATCTTAACACCCTTAATAAATAAAAAAGTTAAGTAATTATTTAACAAGTAAAATTTACTTACTCGTATATCCAATTGGACAAGGGTTGGGCGGGGTGCAATAAGCGGGTAAAGAGTTTTCAGTTTTTTCGTCCTTGATGCCTTTGAGTCCACCAGGTTGAATTCTGTGTCGATCATTTGAATTTTCGTTTGATTTCTGGTGACTCCAAAGAGTACTATGTTGCAAATATTCTTGGTCTCGAATACTGGGATTGGGATTCAAAGTGTCCATTCCCTCATAATCTATTGGCAATTCTATCGGAATTTCTTTCATTGCCTGGAAATCATTACCAAGTCTTGATCCGTCTTGGTATTCTAGATATGAATCTGCTGCATCCACGAGTTCATTTCCCATTTGATCGATTAAGTCTCGCAGAACTAGGTCCGCATAATAATGATTCTGAAAGCGGAGAAGAATTTTTAATTATGGATCTAAAAAATTTTACAACATTTTACGTCATACAAAGTAAAAAGGACTTTTTAGTCCCTCGGGAGTAAAAAGGACTTTTTCGTCCCTCGGGAGTAAAAAGTATTTTTTGTTTCTACTTTTTACTGTTTACGAAGTACAAAAAATATTTTTGGTATGCAGGGAGTAAAAAGTAATTTTACTTTCTAGCTAGGGACAAAAAAGAACCTTTTTCAAATTCCATTTAGTACAAAAGATACTTTTTAGTCCCTAGGAAGTGAAAAGTATTAAAGGACCAAAAATTAATTTTTTACTCCCTAAGAAGTAAAAATAACTTTTTACCTTAGGGATTAAAAATTCAATCCACTTTCGAGAAATTAAAAAAGTAATCTTTAGTCATTAGAAAGTGAAAAGTACTTTTACCATCTAGAGATTAAAAAGTCTTAGGGTTGAAAAAGTTCTTTTTCACTCCCTAGGGAGAAAAAGGTAGTTTTCAATGGAAGTAAAAAAGCCAATTTGTAGTATTTCGGGATTAAAAAGTACTAAAGAACCAAAAAGTCAAATTACTTTTTTCTCCTAATTTAAATTTATTTTGCCTTTTTAAATTTAAAATGCATTGAACCCTTTTTAAAAAGAAGTATTGGACTTAATACTTGTCCAATGATTTTCTAGTAATACTTCTTTATGACAAAATTCTAATATAAAATTTTTTTTACCTTTATAGGTGGTAAATACATCGTTGCTTGTGTCGCAGCAAAAATGGTAAAGAGCGCAAATAATTGATGCATTTTGATATTTGCTAAGGACACTGAAACAATTAATACATATAAAAAAAGTTAGTTAATCAATTTATTTTTAAAAATTTCAAAAGATTTGGGAATTGTTTAAAAATTTTCAAGAAATTTTATAGAAATTCAAAGATTTTAAGATATTTTAAGTGATTTTAAGAAATTAAAAAAATTTGAAGATATTTAAACAGAATTCAGTGGACATAATGAATTTCAAGCGATTCGATAAAATCCTTTAGAATCTCACAAAGTATTTTTAAAATAAAATTAAAAAGAAAGTATTTTTTAATCTTTAGGGAGCAAAAGTACTTTTCACTTTCTTGGGAGAAAAGTACTTTTTTATTATTAATATAATATATCAATTAACATTTTTCCTGGCAGCTTGTACACTGAAAAAAAGAATCTTCAAATCAAAAAATATATTTTTTTTATATCAAAAAAAGGTATATAATTATATTATAATTTTTATTCATTTGATTAATTAATTAAAGTATTTTAATTTAGATAATATTACACATATTTTGGTATAAAATTTAAAATTAAAATTATAAAATAATTATTATGTGCAAGTAAATACTTTTTTTATCTATTTAATTGTTTAAAAGAACCCTTGTATAAATGTATAAAAGAAAAAGAATATTTCTTTGAATGGGATTCAAAGGAACGGGATGAAATTCAGAAGTATTTTATGGTGTCGGAATTGGATGATATATATTTAGAGTAAATAGAAGTCAGAAGAATTGAATCGGTTACAAAATTTATCAGAATGGAATGATATTCAAAATAATTGAATGGAATTACCATGAATTCTATTAAATAGAATTAAATCTAATTCCAAAGGAATTTATTAGCATTCGAAAGAATTTAAAGAAATCCAGAATAATGTTTCCGGATTCAGAGGAATTGAAATTCAACATAATTGAATGTATTTCAGAGGAATTGAATGATATTTAGAAAAATTGAACGCAATTAAAAATTATTGAAAGGAATTCACTGCTTTAATGCAATTCAGAGGAATTGGATGAAATTTAGAGAAATGGAACGGGTTTAAAGGAATTTAATGTGATTCAAATTATAATTTTATGAAATTTGGAAGAATTAAATTGAATTAAAATATATTTATTGAAATTTTCCGTAATGCAAAAGAAATTTTGAGAAATATAATGGAATTCAGAGTAATTTAAGAGAAATCAGTGGAATTCAGAAGAATTGAATCGGTTACAAAATTTATCAGAATGGAATGATATTCAAAATAATTGAATGGAATTACCATGAATTCTATTAAATAGAATTAAATCTAATTCCAAAGGAATTTATTAGCATTCGAAAGAATTTAAAGAAATCCAGAATAATGTTTCCGGATTCAGAGGAATTGAGTGATATTTAGAGAAATTGAATGGATTTAAAGGAATTTAATGCGATTCAAATAATAATTTTATGAAAGTCGGAAGAATTGAATTGAATAATAATATATTTAATGAAATTTTCCGTAATGCACAAGAAATTTTGAGGAATATAATGGAATTCAGAGGAATTAATGTATTTGGATTAATTAAATTGAATTGAAATAAATTGAATGGTTTCGGAAATTAAAAAAATGTTGAGGAATATAATGGAATTCAGAGGAATTCGGTGTCATTAAGAGAAATTGAGTGAAATTCATTAGAATGTTGCAAGAAATCTTGAGGAATTGTATGTAAGTCAAAGGATTTTAATGGAATTGAATGGAATTCAAATTAACTTTATGAAACCCGGAGGAATTGAATTGAATTAAAATATATGTAATTAAATTTTTTGCAAAATTTTACAACAATGAACCTTCCCTTCTGAATTTATTTTTAGCTACAAAATGTGTTGTCATTTGGAAAGAATAGAATAAGCATATCGTCTCCTGATTTTAAGTAAATATTAAAGTTTTTATTTCTTCCATTTGAAGAAATTTAACATAATACTCAATCAACCATATTTTTTATTAAAAAAGTCAATTTTATTGATCTTAAGAAATAATTATTCCAGTGCAAAAACAGAGTTTGTCGAATAAATACAATATTTAATTACATTAATTAATAAAATGCTTTAATTCAAAGAACTGCATTTTTTTGAATCCAGAAATCTTTTTTTTTTATACAGTGGACATTTTTTCCTTGACATGTGGCCAACCTGTTGTAACCTGTCGAGCCTCTGCATATTTTCAAATGAATTCTAATTGTGCGTAGTTCAAAATGAAAATGAAAAATGAAAGTGGAGGAATTTACTTACATTTTATTTTTTGCAGATGGTGAGGACCGAAAAGCCACTCTTTGTGGTCATAGAAAGACGTTCTTGCTGCGCGAGAGTTTCTTTTGGGAGGAAAGCGCCATTGGTGGAAAAGCTTGGTACCAAAGTATTGATCACTATGGTATCAAAACTTAAACATATGTATTACGAACTCATCACTAGTGAGCCTCCCACCCTGGCACCTCGCTTTTATCTTTTTTTTCCACCCTCTCTTCCAACGTGGGTGGCTCCTGCGTAACCCATTTTCGTATAAAAAGCGTCGTAAGACCTAAATGGCATTACGTATTATGTTGGTTGATTTAGAGATGAGATTAGTCACTTTATTTAAAATAGGGGGTTCAAAGGAAGGTAATAATAATGACAAAAATATGCGTGAAAGCCTTCTTTTGTCCTGGAAAAAGTTCACCACGGGGTAGAGCTGGTTTGACCTTGATCTTCACTGGCCAAAGACCTCCGAATACTACAGCTCGGAGGAATTGTAATCATTAAACGGAATTTAATGGAATTTAGAAGGATAAATGGAATAGAATGGAATTCATATAAATTTTATGAAACTCGGAGGGATTTATTTAATTTAACCAGAATTGAGTTAAATTCAGAAATGGAATTCAAAGGAATTCAAATTTAAGCAGATTCACAGAAATTGAATGAAATTCTCCTGAATTGTTTTTCAAGGGATTTTAACGGAATTGAATGAAATTCAAATTAACTTTATGGAAGTTAGAGGAATTGTATTGAATTCAAAAATATTTAACGAAAAATTTTCCCGAATTTAAAGAAAATTTTGTGGGAATTCAGGAGTAGTTTAAGAAAATTGAATAGAATTCGGATGAATCAAATGGAATTCAGAGGTATTGAGTGAAATTCGGAGGACTTTTAATGAAATTCACTGCAATATTGGAAAAAATCTTGAGAATTGGATGGAATTTAAATGATTTGAATAGAGTTCAAATAAATTTCTTGAAACTCGGAGGAATTTATTCAATTTAACTAGAATTAAATGAATTTCGAGGAACTGAGTGAAATTCAGAGGAACTCAACGGGATTTAAAGGAATTCAAATTAACTTTATGAAAGGCGGAGGAATATAAGCAGATTCACAGAAATTGAATGGAATTCAAAAGATTATAATAGAATTGAACGGGATTCAAAAGAATTTAATGGAATTAATATTAACTTTATAAAAGTCGGAGAAATTCAGTTGAAATAAAATATATTTGATGAAATTTTCCGGAATTTAAAGATGGCTTGAGGAATATAATGGAATTCGGAGTAATTTAAGAGAATTGAATAGAATTCAGATGAATTTAATGTAATTTACTGGAATTAATATATTTAGGATTAATTTGAGAACTATATTTGAATTCAGATAAATTTAATATAATTAAATGGAATTCAAAAGAATTCGGTGATATTAAGAGAAATTGAGTGAAATTAATTAGAATGTTCCAAGAAATCTTGAGGAATTTCATGTAAGTGAAAGGATTTTAATGGAATTGAATGGAGTTCAAATAAAATTCATGAAAATTGGAGGAATTTACTCAATTTAATCTGAATTGAATGAAATTCCGAGGAATTGAGTGAAATTCAGAGAAATTGAACGGGATTTAATGGAATTCAAATTAACTTTATGAAAGGCGGAGGAATTTAAGCAGATTCACAGAAATTGAATGTAATTCCCGGAATTGAATGGAATTCAAAAGAATCCGGTGATATTAAGAGAAATTTAGTGAAATTCATTAGAATGTTCTAAAAAATCTTGAGGAATTGCATGTAAGTCAAAGGATTATAATGGAATTCAAATAAAGTTCATGAAACTCGGAGGAATTTACTCAATTTAACCTGGATTGAATGGAATTCCGAGGAATTGAGTGAAATTCAGAGAAATTGAACGAGATTTAATGGAATTCAAATTAACTTTATGAAAGACGGAGGAATTTAAGCAGATTCACAGAAATTGAATTAAATTCCCGGAATTGAATGGAATTCAGAAGATTTTAATGGAATTGAACGGGATTCAACGGAATTTAATAGAATTAATATTAAATTTATGGAGAAATTCAGTTGAAATAAATTATATTTGATGAAATTTTTTGAATTTAAAAAAGGCTTTTGAGGAATATAATGGAATTCAGACGAATGTAATGTAATTTACTGGAATTAATGTATTTAGATTAATTAAATTTAAAAAATAAATTTATTGATATCCGAAATTTTTTTTAAATTTGAGAAATATAATGGAATTTAGATAAATTTAATATAATTAAATGGAATTCAGAAGAATTCGGTGATATTAAGAGAAATTGAGTGAAATTCATTAGAATGTTGCAAGAAATCTTGAGGAATTGCATGAAGTCAAAAGATTTTAATGGAATTCAAATAAAGTTAATCAAACTCGAAGGAATTTACTCAATTGAACTTGAATTGAATGGAATTCCGAGGAATTGAGTGAAATTCAGAGAAATGTATTTATTTAATTTTATTTATTTATTGAAATTAATGTATTTAGATTAATTGAATTTAAAAAATAAATTTATTGATATCCGAAATTTTTTAAAAATTTGAGAAATATAATGTAATAGTTCAGAGTAATGTAAAGGAATTGGATAGAATTCAGATTAATTTAATATAATTAAATGGAATTCAGTGATATTAAAAGAAATTGAGTAAAATTCATTAGAATATTGCAAGAAATCTTGAGGAATTGAATGGAATTGTGAGGAATTGAGTGACAATTTCCAAGTGAAATTTTAGTTCATATATTAATTGTTTTATTATAAAATTACATATCTTTGTATAAAAAGAAGTCAAAGAATTGTTGCTTGCAACCAATTTGGCGACATCTTTACGATATAATTTCGAAATCGCAAAGACATCCTATATCGTTATCGCAAAGATCCCTGGCGAAGTTTTTAATTCAGAAGAAATTGGGAATTTCTCGGATCATTCCGATCGAATCCGAACTTTCAGTCCAATTGAGTCCGGTCTATCTGAAACAATCAGAATGAATTCGAACTGGCAGGTCCGAATA
>JAUESI010000002.1:10019391-10036563 GCA_032275145.1 Synergus laeviventris
TACATACATAGGTCTCTTAAAATAAGACCCAATATTGAGCCAGGACACAATTATGAATATAAGATACAATACGGAAATAGGGCCCATATCTTACCAGGGCAAAATATGGACTTAGGACCTATAAATTATGTAGGACCTAAAAAATAATAGGACCCAGTATGACTATAGACCCAAAGCTGACTATACCCAATATGGATAAAGGACCCACCAATTCCAGAGCACTCGATATGTATATAGGACTCGAAACTGACATGAGACCCAATATTGACCTTGGACACAATTATGAACATAAGGCACAATACGGAAATAGGGCCCATATCTGAATTGGGCCCATAATTTGTAATTTAACCTGTAATTAATTAAGTAAATTTAAGTAATTAAAATTTACTTAATTAAAAATGTAATTTATGGGACCTATCTCCATACATGGGGCCCATACATTGCATAGGGCCCAAAACCAGAATAAGACCCAGTATGAACATGAGACCCGAAACTGGCAGCATGCAATATAGACATAGAACCCAATATGGACTTAGAATGCTTTATGGACAGAGAAGCTAATATAGAAATAGGACCCAATATGGCCATGACTCAATACGGGTATAAAACCTCATGGATATAGGACCCAATATGGATATATTACCTATAAATATAAGACGACCCAATACGTTACATAGAATCCAAAAATTGACATTGAACACAATGTGTGTATACAAAATGGGACCCAAAACTAGCATAGGGCCCAGTATAAACATGAGACCCGAAAATAACAGCACGCAATATGGAAATAGGACCCGAATCTGATATAGGACCTAATATGGACCCAAAACATAATGTGAACCTACAACCACATTTTCACATAGGACCCAAAACTAGCACAGAACGAAATACGGAAATAGGAAATAATATGGACATAGGACCCAATATGGATAGATGGCCCAATATGGACATAGAATCCAATAGGAAATAAGTCCAAAAACTGGAATAGGACCCAATACATAAACATAGGACTCAATATGAAAATTACTATTTAATATTTAATAATAAATTTAACTAAAATCGTTTAGAATGAATAAAAAGCCCAATACCTATATAGCATGAATTTCGAGGGAGGATTTGAAACCAATTTTAAATGAAAATGAATAATAAAAATATTTTTATTCTTTTTTTTAACTTTTTAGGACCCGCAGAGTTGGCGGAACGTTTTTATCGTAGCAGCTTGCGTTCATTTTTGTGGAGTTGCTTTCTACGCTGTTTTCTGTTCCGGGGAGGTTCAACCCTGGGCAGATCCGTCTTTGGAAGAGCAGAAAAGCTGGAATCCTCTGGACGATCTTGGCCAAACTGGCCCACCAACTCGGCCTCCACCACTAACAATGCAGTCCGAATTCATAGTAAGTAATAATATTAAATGCAAATAAAATCGAAATTTTCCAGTATTTTCGTCACAAAATTGAAAAAAAGAAATTTTGTATTTATAATAAGGAATTTTATTTGGGAGTTGAGGACTTCAAACCCTGTTAAAAATTGTAAGAAAGTAAAAGAATTTAATACCAATTTGTCTTAATTAAAAATAGAATAATATTTATAGGATTTTTGGACTGATTTTAGCTTGGATTTATTTTATATGATTAAATAGAGTGGGCGTGGTCAATGGGCGTTGTTAAGTATTACGAAACGCCTATGGAAGGGAATTAAAGGGGGAGGAGATTAAAAATTTGAAAGAGAGAGTTACGTAATAATTGAGTAACCCTTTTTGTATTTTATAAAATAGAACAGCCGTGTATTGGACGTGGTTTTTATAAGTAGGCGTGGTACAGGGGCGTATATAACGTAATAAGGAGAGGGGGAATCTTAAAATAGTGAAGGCAGAAAATTCTTCTCTTAGTATAACATTTTCATATCTCCATATTAAATTATTTTCCAATTCTCTCCTTTCAGAAACAGCCAGCCTTAGGAGGAGGAACATCAGAAAATTGGAGCTCTCAAGAGCCAACAGCTCCTCCCCATTATAATGAGCTCTTCAGCCAAGAGAAGATTGAACCCCATTCCCAGGTGACTTACGGCTCGACAGAAAGCAGTTCGGTCAATCCATTCCGTTCGACGAACCCCTTCGTCTCTGGAGTGAATGCGTCCTACGTTCAACCTTCAGTGACAGACGACACCTCTTATGACGTTTTAAAAGATGAGTGATTTTCATAAATATTCATAAAACCAATTAATGAATAGAGGAGAGCAAAAGGAAAATTGATAAACAAAAGTAGGCAGACCTACACGTGTGACTGAAAATGACATACGAATTTCGAATATGGGCCATTGGCTGGCTCGTTTATACATAGAAACGTGATTGGAAGGTGACTTGTACTTCGGAGGTGCTAATATAGTTTTCAAAACTGTACAAAAATTGTGTAAAATTGTACAAGATTGTACGAAATTTATAATTGTGTAGGATTTTACAACATTTTATAACATTGTACAAAACTGCACAAAGTGTAGAAAATTTGGTTGTGTGTAATGTTCAAAATCAAGTAGTTGTGGGCCTGTCTGGAAAGCGTGTCCAGTGAAATTCACATGTGGGCGTGGTAAATAGGCGTATACAATAGGCGTGGTAAGTGGGATTGGTGTGTGGGCGTGTTCAGTGTGAGTAGTTGATGGGTGTAGTCCGTGGGGATTGTCATTGAGCGTGGTAAGTAGACTTGGTGTGTGGTCAGTGAGATACTTTTGTGGGCGTGGACAATAAACTTAATCAGTGGGCGTGTTCAATTTTAGTCAACGGGTTGGTTCAGGGGGCATGATCAGTAGACTTTCTCTGTTGGCGTGGCCTGTGGGCGTGATCTATAGACATAGTGTGATTGATTAGTGGGCGTGGATAGTATATTAGGCGGCGGGCGTGGTTTGTGGGCATGACCAGTGGGCGTAGTTTTAAAAATCGGTCGTTTAGTAGCGAACAAAAATGCACCTTAGAAGTACCAGTCATCTTGAAAAACTTCCAAAATGTTTCTCGACCTCATCAAAGAGAAATGAATTCAAATGTAGACACATCGACAATAATACTTTGTTAATTGAGGGAGGGGCTTAATATTGTCTCCCCCTCCCGTTCTCTCTCCTCTCTCATTGGAGAAAACATAATCCTCGAAGGTATCTTTCAAGTTTGAAGATAACTCGTTGAAATGCATACATTATCGTGTTAATTGTTCCTAAATATCCATATTATATGCAGCATTATGCAATTTATAATTAAAAGGTATTTTTTAATTATTAAAAAAAACTTATGTATTTAAATATGTCAAAGATATGTGGAAAAAATTTTCTTTTTGAAAATTTTAAATCTTCTAGAAAATTTCAGTATTTTCCGTATTGCAAACAATAACTTGGAATTATTTTAAATCTGAAAATCTTATTATGGAAACCTTAAAAATGTCTAAATTCATATATTGCTGTATATAATATTTTTAATTCAGGAAAAATTCCTTCTTTCGATGGGAATAAGATTTTCCGGATGTTCTTGTGTATAATCCAGCGTATTTTGGTCACTAGACATTAACGAAAAAAAAGAAACATATATTTCTTGATTCTCGAGAACGATACCTAAGAGGGCAGGTGATAGCGTTAATTAAAAATTATTTTTTTTTGAAAAGAAAAGAGTACAAAATAAGAACTCATTTTTTTGCGCAATTTAGTTTCTAAGCTGACGAAAGTATTTCAATGAAAGTATATTTGAATTTAAGTAAGCCTACATATATAGTATTTAAATTGAAAAAAAAAATTAAATGAAAGTATTTACACTTGTTATACATTATACATTTTACATTATACAACGGTCTTTCGTGGAAAGAACCTGCAAGGTGATTTGACGTCAATAACATTAATTATGCTGATACGTCGACTGCGATGATGTTATGGTTAAAAAATTATCTCTGAAATGAGGACTTTCTCTCTTTGTTTAAAAAATTCACTCGCTTCGATTTTGTCAAATTTCTCACGTAAAATCACTCGCTGCCAGAAAGTTCGATCCGACAATAATGGCACTGTATTATAATTGCACCGATATCGAACTACATTTTTTTTAAATATATAATTTATACGGAAGAGAATTTTAAATGATAATTGTTACTCAGGACTAAACTTTTAGATATACAGATTAAGTGTTAAGATTGTTATTCCATTTATTCAATATTTTTTCTTTTTTAAGTTTACATAAATATTTATTTGAATATTCTAATTATTGCTAGCATTTCTTTTAAAATTTTTTTCTAGTCGTAACGAAAAAGAATGATCTTCGCACCTAAGAAGACAATAATTGCACGAAATGAAGAGACGCACTTTGAAAAAATTTAATTATAAATTTACAAACAAATTTACTGCAATTAATTCTGCAAAAGTGTCAAAACTTTGGACTATTATTATTACTATTCTTAATTTAAAAATTTCAAGGTAATAGTCGAAGAAATCTTGAGACTAAAGTACAGAAAAAGTGTCAGTTTATTTATTTAAAAATGTTTACAAGTGCTGGTAGCGATTGTATAATTTTGAGAAATGAAATGAAAAAATTCCAACATGATAATCCCTCACTGATTATAAATGAGAATAGTAATAATAATAGATAATATTAATAATGGTGTTAAACTCAAATAATCAATGCAAAAACAGATGAAAGTATTAATTTTGCTATTTACAAATGATTGATAAAAAAAAAGTCTTCTAACGCCCTTGGCTGGACTTTTAGGTATATAAAAAGCAAGGCACAGAGCAAAAAATAAAATATAATTAGGTGATATATGATATTTATTATATATAATAAATAATATATATATATGTAGCACAGGGTGATTTATGAGTTATTTTATTTTTCTTTACAGGGATGAATAAAGGATGAAAAACTAAGTCGAATATTCACTTTGCAAAATTTTGTCAGTCTCATAGTTTTTGAGTTAGAGCGATTTGATATTAACCGGGAACTCTTGTTGTCTGACAAAGATGCTAGATCTCGCGCTCTGTCACACAACAAGACTTTCTATTCAACTTTAAATATCTGTAGCTCAGAAAATACAAGTCTGAGAAAATTTTACAACAGGACTCTTCGACTTTTTTTTTCGTCCTCTATCCAACTATGTAAGAAAAAAAATTCTCGAAATTACCTGTATATAATATATAATATATTAATATATAATTATATTATGCGTCGCAGATATTTCTACATCTTCGATTAATAAAATCAAAATAAGTAATATTGACCAAAATTAAGTGAAAAATAATATAAACGTATGTCAAACATTATATTGTATATAAAAAATATATGTACAATTATAATGCAATTTTACATGACATACACATGCACATTCGGATTCATTCAACGCACACACATTCACACGCGATACACTGTACCAAAAATGGAAACGAATGAAAGTATTTGAAAGTTTAATATTTCTCGTCTATATCGTACAATACATATGAAAGTAGTTAAATTAAAATTAATAAAAATTTATAATTATGAATATAAATTATTATTGAGACTAGTGTAGGAAAATTAAAAATATGAAACTTGAGATAACATCTTTTTGCCGAAAAACTAAAATTCCGTATGTGAAAATATACCGAAAAAATAATTCTCAAATATTAAAATTTCCAAAAATAAAAAAAATTCTTTTTATCAAATGGTA
Source organism: Synergus laeviventris (assembly GCA_032275145.1). Taxonomy (NCBI): domain Eukaryota; kingdom Metazoa; phylum Arthropoda; class Insecta; order Hymenoptera; family Cynipidae; genus Synergus; species Synergus laeviventris. Next base: position 10,025,049 of record JAUESI010000002.1, read on the forward strand.
AAAACTTTTTTTGATCATTCCTTTTTAAAATTTATCAAAGTTTTTGAAAGACATTCTTGATAAATTTTAAACACAAGCTTAGTACGAAAATTTTAGATTGAAAATAATATATTTGGTTTATTTTCGAGAATTTGAATTTTTGGAAATTTAAACTTTCGAGAACTTGAAAACTCGGGCATTTTATATCTGCGGGCAAATGAAATTTCGCGAATTTGAAATTTGAAATTTTCTACTTTTGTTAATAAATATTTTCTGTATATTTAAACTTCGTTAACAAACATTCTCGATAATATCATGTTTATTCGAGAATCAAAAATTAAGTGTACATGCATTTTTCAGAGATTTAATTTCAGGAATAATTTTTTCGGTATTTTTTCACATTAAAAATTTTTGATTATTCAGCAAAAAGATGTTGTCCCTGGAAATTTATCCTTTTTGAACAATGCAATGCACTGGAAAACGGAATAAATAATTACAGTTAAAAAATATCAAAACGTTTAAAAATATTATTTTTTGTATTAAAAAAATTTTGTAAAAACTTTTTAAATAATTTTTTAAAATATTTTTTTTTATTAAATTTTTTTTAAAGATGTGGTGGTTTACTTACCTTAATGACATAAGTAAACAAAAACTTTTTTCCCTAGTTGAAAATAATTCTAAAATCAAGTTTCTGTTGAGTCATTAACTCTGCGATATTAAATTCTCATTAAATGACAAATCGCGATTAAATTAACACACACAGGAAACTGGGAGAAAGTTAAATAAAAGGTCACATCTCTGTGAACAAAATGCAAATTCCCAGTGCATTGTAAAAATGGCTAATAACAGTGATACAAGAAAATTATAAATCTAGGATTCTCATAAAAAAATTCTTTTCATCACGGAAAATGACAAAATGTAACAATAATGATACCTTTTTGGCCCCTGACGAAATTGAATTAAAGTTAACAATTACCCTGCTCTCGTAATTTTTGTTTAAAGTGGGACAGAAATATTGTAAAAAGTTAGCTAATGTTTTTTTTTTCGCAAAGAGTGAAATATATATAAATAAATAAATAAATAAATATATAAATATATTATAAACGTATATACACGAAATTTAGTCAATTTACGCGAGACCTTTCTAAGAGTGAGCCTATAAAAATATATTGCAAAATTTAAATATTGAATTCAGGTACTTTAAGGGAAAAAGATATATATGTATACAATAATATATTATTAATTAAAATCATGTTAAGTCTATCATGAAATAAATTCATTAATTTATAATCGGTGTATATCGTGTCAGACAAGCAATTTACAATAATCTGAAAAATGTAGTATTTATAATTAAATTATTTAATTTATTTAAAACTTTAATATATTTTTTTTTATTTTTTTATTTTATTAGAGAAATTTTTTATCAATTTCAGGTCTGAAGTTTAGAGTACTAAAGTATTTATTTATTAATTTGAAAATATATATAAATATTTATCGATATAATATAATATAATAATCTGAATGTCACATGGGGTCATTCTTTCTCAGAAAAGTGGACTAGTAGTTTTATTGTTTAATCATGTGTAATTTTTATTTTTTATAGTTTCTTTCTTATTAAAGGAAGTGATGAAGTTCAGTCAATTTTGCAGCTTTTGATTCATGGGATGAAGGCAATAATTCGTCATTAATATAAAGTAGTTGACTGGCCTAATGTTACATTCGCGGTGTGATAAACTGAGATTAATGGGAATCGAAGGAAAGATCGTAATTTGCATTGCATGTATAATTACATTAATTAATCATAGGTTAAGTTAAAATGCTGTTCGAACAATAATAACTGAGATATTTATACATACATGCATATATATATATATATATACAAATGAATAATTATTTATGACAATAAATCAATCGCATCGGACTTTTTTCATTGCGCGACAATAATAATGAAATTTATTTATAGTTTACTAAGTTTTCCATTGGTAAAGAGATCGTGACTCATATATCAACGTATTTGGAATAGAGTTTTTTATTATCCTAATCTACAAAAGGAAATTTTTTAACTGTTACATAAATGTTACATAACGGTTACATTACCGTTACGTAACGATTACATAACTGTTGCACATTTGTTATATAACTACCATGTAAATGACACATAACTGTTATATTACTGTTACATTATCCCAACCTAGTTATATTATTATAACTTAAATGTTACATAACAGTAATTTAATATCAAAGTAACTATACAGTTACTGCTATGTAATTGCAACGTATCTGTAACGTAACACTAAAAGAAGTATTACATGACCGCTATATAACTGTTATATTACCATAACATAATTGTTATATTATGTAATTTAACTGTTATATACATGTTAGATAACTTTTACATTGCATTATATACATTTTAAAAGACAATAACGTAACCGTAACGTAACCACAAAGTTTATGTTAGATTAACGTAATGTAGCTGTTACATGGCTGGTATATAAATGTTACATTACAGTTTATAACTGTTACAATACCGTAACGCAACTGTTATATTATTACAACGTAACTGTTACATATGTGTAACATATCGGCAACGGAACTATACTGTCAGTTGCATTACCGTTATGTAGCTGTTATATTGTCGTAAAGTAACTGCTACATAAATGTTATATAACTATTACAATACCGTAACTGTTATATTATTATAACGTAAATGTTACATAACAGTAATGCAACCATTATATAACTTTTATGTAACTGTTAAAAAAATGTTACAGTTTTATGAAACGAATTTATTTGGAGTCCAATGCATTAAGAAAAAGGAAACGAAGTGAAATAATTTTTAAATGCTGCAGAGATTCGATGCGATTAAATTGTTACAAGTTTTTTAGAATCTTCGAATATGTACGCGTAGTTTACAGTTGAAAATGTAAGAATTTTCGTCTTTTTGCAAAAATTCTTTTTTTTTTAATAATATTAAGCTACTGATTTTTCAAAGATAGTTTTACGCATTCTATGCCATTCTTAGAAGAAAATTCGCCAAGAAAGTGATTCTTTGACTTAAATGTTCATCTACAATCTTCAAATAGATTTCGAAAAAATAATTGTAAATGATTTACGTCATCGTGTATAACTGTATATCTAATAGATAACAATATTTTTTATTTTGTGAATTTTACACCAGGAGTTGTCTCATATATATTTTTTTTTATTTTAGCTCTTGCTCTACTGACTGTTTAAGGCCATGTATTACTTTTCCGATCCCTATCTTACCGACATTTTTTCCCTGTAACGTACTTCTAAATTTATTGAGGTATCAAATTGAAAACTTCTAAAATTAAAGTTAAAGTATTAAAGTAAGTTTATCTGGTCCTAAATATTTACATTTATAAAAAAAATTATTATTTTCAATTTTTAAAATAATTTCATCAAAATTTAGGACTAGATAAACTTACTTTTATATTTTAACTTTAATATAGAAATTTTCAATTTGTTACCTCAATAAATTTAGAAGTAACGTTGCAAAGAAAAAAATGTCGGTAAGGTAGGGTTTGGATAAGTAATTCATGGCTTTAATTTTGATAATAATAAAAAGTACCAGAAATACATTTTTACACGGTGATGAAAAATGCATGCTCTACAAAGTGGACAATAAAGGTGAAAGTAAAAGGAAACCAATGAAAGTAATATATTATTAAGGACAATAATAATAGGGAGAAGAGATACTATTACCTGTTTCTCTTGTGTACTTATACGTACGATTAGCTTTTTATTAGCTTCTGTGGTTTATCATCGAGAATGAAACTCTTACTGTTATAATAACTGAATATAAAAACATTTGTCGAATTCCTGAAAAGGGGCGAATTTGCCTATTATAATTATTATTAACAATAATCAACAATACTTAATAATAATTAATTACAAGTGTGTAATATTGACTTTATAAAGATAAAGTTGCAATAAAAAAAAAAAAAAAAAATTAAAAGGAATCGAACCCGTACAAAAATTGATGGATCAGTGGTACAGCCTATTCTTGCTACCCAGCTGACCTGGGTTCGATTCTTCTTAATTTTTTTTTCGTACTGCAATTTTTTCTTTGACAGTTTATTTTAATTTTAATTAGAATAGAAATTTAAATAGTTGTAATTGATACTTTATTTGTTATAGAAGCAGAAAGTGTTGGTAGAGAATGTTTTGCGTGTGACGTGTGTTGCGTTTTTCAAGTCATTATTAATTAATCAAATTATTAATGGCTCATTCGTAGCTGTAAATCTTATCCTCCAAATCGTCGATACGAGTTCTGTATTAATAAAATCGACGAAAACGGGTAAAAATCTTTGCAGAGGATACTCAAAAATCAAATTGTTGTAGACTTTTTTCAATCGTGTTTTTTAATAATGATTTGTGCTTCATTTTGATAACCAGAGATTATATTATTTTGACTTCTTTTAATTGCAGATTTTTGTTACCGATATTTACCGATATTTACCAATATTTGTTGACATTGACGATGTTTACCAACATTTACGTTCAATTACAGAAACTAACCGACATTTAACACCATTTACTAACATTTACAGACATTTAAAGGTAATTCAAAAAGTTTTAACATTTGGCAGGACACGAGGCCTTTAAACGTAGCACGGACACGAACCCTGGAATAATTTCGCTGTCGGCAAATGTCGGTAACAGACATTTGCAGTTTGTGCAAATTTTTTAAACTGAAATCTTTTACTGTAAAGGTTTCAATCGAAATATTTTCTATCAGGAAAATGAAGATGAAAATTATTTCTGAGTTAATTTTGCAAAAGGACTGTGTTTCTGGTGTAAATTAATCTGGATAAATTTTGCAATGTGATCACATAACACCTCATATATTAGGCAATATCTGCTATTCAGACTTCAGCGCCATCGCATATGTATCATAGTAGTAGAAGGTAATTCTATATATCGTTATCATGCGTATGTTTGTATACACAATAACAGAAATACACACACACACACACATACATGCATATTAACCATGCATTTCAGAGGTGTTATGATAATTTCTTGACATTCATTGCGCCAAGTTTTGACCCAGGTTACCAGGTTCTATAACTAGACTCTTGCGTAGTTTGTAAATTAGAGTGAAATAATTATTGTTATTCGCCGGTACTGTCTGGTTTGTTAATAATTATTAATACTGTATCGATGATTATGTAAAAAATGTATATGTATACTGTAATTTGAGTGTATCGTGTAACACAATGATTACCGATGGCTATTGACAATAAAGGGGAAGTCGATCTTTTCGAAAATTGTCCATTCTTTCCTGGATTCTTATTTTTTTGTTTTGTTTGGATTTTGGAACTGGAAATATAGATTAACATAAAATCCAAGACCTGCTAAAATTCAAGAAAAAGTTTTACGATTTGTTTTTGTTTCTATCCAGTTCTTACCACCTTGTGGGAAATTATTCACGTCGGTAACTTACCGACACGATGCCGGTAATGTAGGATTCAGGTTGAATGGTTGAATTTTATTTCTTTTTAGGAGCGATCTAATAGAAACTATAATCCTCAATTCGGAAAATCTACTTTGTAGACAACTCACAATCCACCAGGGACAATTCAGGTAATCCAATATCCATAATTAAAAACTCAAAGTAGATAATCCACTATAAAAATCAGGTTATCTACGATCCGCATTTTATAATCGATAATTCCCAATCCACATAATCAACGATAAAAATTTTAACATATATAATCCACTTTTCACAATCTACAATTATGCATTAATATTAAGCAATCCATATTTGTTAATCCTTTGACGACAAAATTCACTATGTAGATAATCTTAATCCACATTCTAATTTTAACTTTTTTTCGCAATCCATAGAATCGTGTAATCCACAATTCACTTTTCACAATCAATGCTTAAAAATACACAATCCAATATTTACCATCTACATTTCAAAAGACGATATAGATGTCAGAATCCACAATACAAAATTCACAATCCACAACTCAACAAATTTCACAATTCGGAAAATCTAAAATCCACGGGACGAAGATAATCCATTTTAATTTCACTAACTACAGTACAAGTAATCCAGGCATATATAATCCAAATTTCTCAATCCACTATATAAAAAATCACTATGCATATAATCTTAAATCCACAACTCTAAAAATCAATAATCCATTCCGCACAATCGAGAAATTCATTATGTAACATTACTGTTACATAACTACCATGATACATGATACATTACCGTTACATAATTGTTAAATAACTGTAAAAAGTTATACAGCTGTTATATACATTTATATAACTGTTCTATTACTGCTAGATTACCATAAACTATTTATATTGTCATAAATTAAATGTTACATAACAGCAATATAATATCAAAATAACACTAAAATTCCTGCGATATAACAGTAACGTATCCGTAACGTAACCACACAGTAAGTATTTCATGACCGCTATATAACTGTAACTACCATAACCTAATTGTTATATTATCATAATTTAAATGTTATATAAATGTTAGATGACTTTTACATTACATTATAAAACTTTAAAAATACAATCATGTAACTGTAACGTAACCACGAAATTCATATTACATGGTTGTTATATAAATGTTACATTGCAGTATGTAACTGTTGCAATACCGTAACTCGAAAAATCTATCATCCATTCCAGACTATCAAAAAATCCACTATCCAGACAATCCAAGACACAAAATCCACAATTTCCAATTTTACAATCCGCAGTATACTTTTCATAATCCACAATTAAAAATTCCCATTTAATAATTCACAATCCACTATCCATCATCCAAGATCTAGAATTCACAAATCGACGATCCACAATCTGTAAATGCAGAATTTAAAATACGGAAATCAACCATAAAATCATAATTTCATAAATTCATAAACCACAATCCAACCTTTGCCCCACAATTCTACAATCTACAATCTAATTTTTTCGTTACTTTTAAAAAAATGGTTTTTTCAATACTTTTCGAGAGACATGTTTAGTAAATATGTATTTACGGAATTGTTGATACCCTTGAGTTTTGTTACATTGATCTGTGAGAAAGGAGGTCCGTTTAATTTATTGTTTTCTTTAGTTCTATTATTCATAACCTTGAGACGTTATAGTTACATAAAGTTATGTGCTTTAAATACATACTAAATTATAAAATGTTGGTTATGTATTTTTAGAAAATATATAACTGACATTGGAGGACCAAGTTAAAAATTCGAAATTACTTCCTGGGTTTCTATTATAAAAGTGGAGACTGTAGAAGAATAAAGAATACGGAAAAGGATATGATTATCATTTTTTTCAATTCGATATTCTGTTGCAGGAATTTTTACTCTTTCGAAATATATTAGATAATTTTTTAATCGATAGGAATTCTAGGAAAATTTTCAATCGAATAAAGAGAATAGAAGAATACAAGACTAAAATAAAAGAAATTTAAGTAAATTAAGCAGGAATTCGATGTAATTCAATAATAATTTTATGAAATTAAACAAAGTTAACAAGAATTCAACCGAACTCATTGAAAATCCACAAATAAAAATGAATTCACATAGAATTCAACCACTTTCCACCGAATGAATTGGAATTAAATGAAAGTCACTGAAATTTAAGGGAATTCAGGGGAATTCAATGAAATGAAAAATTAAATGGAATTCCAACAGATTTCGCAGAATTAAACAGAATTCAAAGTAATACAGGGCTGCAATGAAATTCAAAGAATTTTAATGGTATTTAATGGCTCTTACTGGAATTCCACAGAATTAAAAAAATTACAATAATATAGCCAAGAGTATTTAATGTAATTCATATTAGAGTTGAATGAAATTTAATTTTACTCATTGAAATTCCACAGAATTCAATGCTGAATGCCATTGAATTAATTTGGATTAATTTGAATTCTACTGAATTCCATTGAATTTCATTGCATTTATTTAATTCCGTTGAATTCCATTTAACTCGGTGGAATTTGGTTGAATTCTGTTTTTATTCATTCGTCTTTCTGAAATTCCAATGAATTCCGTTGAATTATTTCTTTAAATTCCATTTAACTATGTTGATTTCAAAAAAATTCAGTTCTGTTCCATTGAAATGCTTTGAATATTTTCTATCCTTAGTTTTAAATATATTAACTTTCCAATTTTGAATATGTGTATAATAATATTTTAAATACAATATTTTGTATATATATACATGTTATTCTAATCTTACTGCTAGTTGGCTGCTAGATAGAAATACAAGATATATGTGATATAGGAATATTGAAATGATTTTACAAGGATGGATATGGGTAGAAAGATAAGAATTGAAAAGGATAGGGTTTGTAGTTTATTTTCGAGAAAGATAAAAATGTATAGAAAAAGATTGAAATTATTATATAAGGATAGATATGGATTGAAAAATACAGGGTTTCTAGTAGATTGTAAAAAGAATAGAAAGGGATTGAGATAATAAGATTAAGGATAGACGTGGTTAGAAATGTAGTGATTGACTGAAGGATAGACTGATCAAGAATAGACTTCGTTATGCTCTTCAAGAGATAGAAAAGGATTGAAATTATTATATAAGGATAGATATGAATAAAATTATATGGATTAAAATGGATAGGTTTTCTTTAATAATATATTGTTGAAAGGAGAAAGAAGGAACATAAATGATTAGATAAATGATAAACATGAATAAGAAGGCATGGATTGACAAGGATAGGCTTCCTAGCAGATCGTAGAAAGAATTGAAAAGGATAGAGATGATTAGATTAAGGATAGATATTCAGATTGAATAGCACAGACTTTCTAGTATACTTAAAGAGCGATAGAAAAGTATTGAAATTTTTATATAAGAATAGATATGGATAAGCTAGTATAGATTGAAAAGGATAGGCTTCCTAGTAGATTATAAGAAGGATAGAAAAGAATTGTGATGATTATACATGGATAGATATGGATATAATGGTTGGGATTGAAAAGGATAAGCGTGGTATTAAATTGTGAAAGAGATAGGTTTGAATTCGAATGATTAGTCAAAGGGTCTATAATGGATGAAAAGATGAATTTGAAAGATGGGCTTTATATCAGATTTTGAAAAGGATAGAGGATAGAGATGATTAAATTAAGAATAGAAATGGATAGAATTGGTAATAATACTTCTAGAGAGATAGAAAAGGATAAAGGATAGAGATAAATATGAATAAATGGTTGGATTAAAAAGGATAGGCTTTCAAAATACTGTAAGAAGGATAAAAAAGGATAGATATGATTAGATTGAGGGTGGATATGGGTAGTAAGTTAAGAATTGTAAAGGATAGGGTTGGTATTATACTTTTGAGAGAGATAAAAAAGTATTTAAATGATTGTACAAGGACAGATATGGATATAAAATAAAGATTGAGATGGTTAGAATTGGTAGTATACTTCAAGAGTGATAGAAAGCGATTGAAATTATTGTATAAGGATAGATATGGACAAAACGGTAAGCGTGAAAAAGTTAGGCTTCCGAATAGATTGTAAAAAAGACAGAAAAGGATTGAGATAATTAAATGAAGGATACACGTAGTTAGAAATGTAGTGATTGAAAAGGATAGACTTGGTAATGTCCTTCAAGGGAAAAAGAAAAGGATTGAAATAATTCAAATAGTATAAACAGGGATAGAAAGGTAAAGATTGAAATGGATGGACTTGGTCGTATACTTCAAGAGAGATAGAAAAAGATTGAAATGATTATAAAAGGATAATGTGCATAAAATGGCATAAAATGGTCTATAATGGATGAAAAGATGGATTCGAAAGATGGGCTTCCTATCAGATTTCGAAAAGGATAGAGAAGAATTAATTAAGAATAGACATGGATAGAGTTGTAAAGATAGAAATAGATAGAATTGGTAATATACTTCTACAGAGATATAAAATGATAAAGGATAGAGATAAATATGAATAAAATGGAATGGATTAAAAAGGATAGGCTTTCTAAATACTGTAAGAAGGATATAAAAGGATGGAGATGATTAGATTGAGGATGGATAACGGTAGAGAGATAAGAATTGTAAAGGATAGGGTTTTTAGTATACTTTCGAGAGAGATAAAAAAGTATTGAAATGATTCAACAAGGATAAAGATGGATAGAAAGGTAAAGACTGAAATAGATAAACGTGGTCGTATACTTCAAGAGAGATAGAAAAAGATTAGATTAGATTAGATTATAAGAAGGATAGATATGGATATAATGGTTGAGATTGAAAAGGATAAGCAAGGATTGGAATGATATTAGACTAAGGATAGACATGGATAGAGATGATGAGATTACAGATAAACATTGATAGCAAGGTAAAGATAAAATTGATGCAGTTGGTCGCATACTTCAAGAGAGATAGAAAAGGATTGAAATTATTATATAAGTATACATATGGATAAAATGATAGAGATTGAAAAGGATAAGCGTGGTATTAAATTTTAAAAGAGATAGTTAAGGATTGAAATTATTAGGCAAAGGATACACATGGATAGGAGAGTTGGAATTGGAAAAGATAGACGCGACAGAAGATTGCAAAAGGGATAGAAAAAGATTGTTGTGGATAGGCAGAGAATAAGAAAGAAAAGATTAGCGTGGATAGAAAGACTGAGATTGAAAAGGAAGGAGGTAATTATAGATTTAAAAAGAGATAGAAATAGATTGGTGTGGATAAGGAAGGATACATTTTTCCTTTCTATTTCCATCCTGAAGATTGAGAAAGATTCAAATTTTCGACAAATAACATGTTTTGTCTGCGATATTTAACATTATGTTTCTTGAGTGCAATCACTCATATGCTCAAAAAAGATTCACAGTGTCCTCCTTGCGGAAGAATGAAGTCGGATGTTCTGAACTTTTACATCTCCCTCTCCCCCTCCAACTCTCAGTCGCTCCTTCTCCTCTCCCTCTTTTTGCCAACTCCTCTCCCTCATAATGCATCGCATGCACGCTCAACGGCCTGTCGTGCATTTACCTGTCGTCATTCACTGTCTTTTACTGTCATTTACACCATGCACAGAGACTCGCGATGGCGTAATCGCGTGCCATAAATATATACCCATTAAGTCAACGGTCACGGACTTTATTTATATTTATACCCCTCTGCGACTAATTGTAAGCTTTTCTGGTTTACTATTATACTAGAATCGTCTATAAACGACATCGGGGGAATCGAGAAGCGCGGTACTTTCTAAATTCCCTCGGATTCCGATGACTTTGCATTTTGCAATCAAACACGCAGCGAGAATCACTTTTACTGATTTTTTATCCGGCATCGTGTCCAATGTTATATCATAAACCAGACGAGCGCGGGAGATGGCGGTCAGTGTCGTCGAATCTTTTTTAATCGTGCTCGTCATCTTCTGCTTCCAATACCGTAAGTAAACAATTTTCTCTTCTTCCTGTTGAAGGCAACCGGCACTTACTCAGTTTTGAATTTCCCGCGCGCGGCAATTTAAGTTTTTTTGATTGTTTATTCTCATCATGTTGGTGAATT